>PVJI01022543.1:0-25090 GCA_004026765.1 Micronycteris hirsuta | reverse complement strand
GTCTCCTGCATCCACCCATGCCTCCCTCTAGCCTGGCCTCACCCTGAGGACAACGGGACCCTTTGTAAAGGGAAGCCAAACGGTGTCTCTTCAACGGTTCTGCATCTCCGACATCCTCACCTCCATGAGGGCTCACCTGACCTGACCCCGTGACCTCCTGTGCCACCCCCTCAGCAACAGGTCCAGCCACACTGGCCGGAGGCTGTTACAGAACTCCCAGCATGCTCACGGCACACTGCAACTTTTAGTGGTTTCCCAGGTAAAATCACTGTTTCAGCACTTACTCCTTCACCCGGTGCCCTGCCTCCCTGTCCAAGTGACACCTGGCCTCATCCTCATTTCCACCTGACTCCCTCCAGGTTGCTTCTCGCCGCATCCTCCACAAAAGAGTTGCTACGGACAGAATTAAATGTTTTGAACTTGACCGCCTCACAGAGAAGCAGAAAGGCAAACTTTGTGTTTGGACCTGTGACAACCAGGCCTCCAGGGCCTTTGCCAAGGTCAAAGGCAAGGCAGGTTCCAGGCTTTCCCCTGATGACGACTGTGCATCTGGCCTAAACAGCATTTCATTCAAGAAAGATTTGAATGAGTTTCAGAGTTACCGCGGAGTTTTGGGATGGTCTAACAGACTCTGAAAAGAGCAGCCAAGATAATGGGGTGGGGAGGGGAAAGGGGAGGGCGGAGGCAATTTCCCTATTTGTTCAGTGTACCTGGAAAAAAGCGGGCTGGAGATACGCAGGCTGAGGACAAATGGACAGAACCCGTTGCACGGCCAGGAAAACAGTCGGGGAGGGCGGCACAGAGCCCTGGGAGGCCACACACCAGACGCCACAGACAGAAGCTGCCAGATTGCCACCTACAAGAAGCGGCAGCATCAAACGCTGCAGCCTGTGAAGTTTAAGATCCGCCGGGGGTCGTTTCTCCGGGGGCCCTGGAGGGTATTTAAGACAGAGTCCCTCCCAGCGGTCAGTACCGGACTGTGTGGCCGCAGCAGCCAGCACATGACTGTGGACCTTTGCTCTAAGTTCTGAAACCGGACCTGAGAACACAGGGAGAACAAGGTTCAATGATTAATCCACATCTGAGAGCTGATGGCTAAAAAGAGTGAGTTATAACTTGGCAATTCTGTCTAGCTTCTTAAATCGTAATCAGTTTTAAAATATTTTTAAAATATGGTTATTGATTTTAGAAGAAGGGGAGGCGGGAGAGAAACAATGTGAGAGAAACATTGATCAGCAGCATCCTGTTCGCACCCCCGACCGGGGATCAAACCCACAACCCAGGCGTGTGCCCTGACTGGGAACTGAACCCCCAACTTTTTGGTGTATGGGATGATGCTCCAACCGAGCCACCCCATCCAGGGCATCAATTGTAATGTTTCGTGTGAGTGTGTGTATGTGTGTGTGTGTGTGTAAAACATCCCAGTGTCTCACAGGTGACACATCAGCTTGATGTGCAATCTGTTTAAGCCACACAGCTCACTACTGTGGCTCCAAGGTCATGACTTTGAATCCTATGAAGATCAAAAGCGGTACTCAGCCTCTCCGCCAAAATAATAGCCCTCCCAAGAAACCCCTGAATACTTAAGAGTCTTTGCGATTCATTCACTCGTTCATTCATTCATTCACTCACTCACTCTTTCCACCACCATTGGACACTGGGGCACGAAGACACACATCAGGGACCTGTTCACAGCCCCGTGGTCCGTGGGTGTGTCCTTGTAGCCAAACCCTTTTTCAATTGGCTGGAATGCAGCCCCTGGGGGACAGGCATGAAGGACGCAGAGCGGGAATGGAGGAGCGCCCTGAGCCCCACGGCAGGGGTGTGTCCAGGCGACTCACCCTCCCACTCCCAAGTGGTGAGGAGGAGGAAAGAATGATCGGGCAGACTCTAGCTCCACATATTTCAAGGGACCAAACATGCCCACCCCTCCCATCCCCATCCCCCTCAGGCTGTGGACACAGGTGATGCTCACCTCCCTTTGCGGCCGGGCAGTTGGGGGAACCTGACTCTAGGGGAGCTTACGCTCACGTATAGTATTACAGGACCTAAGCGCACCCTTCCCCAAACCACTGCGAATCGAGTCTCTTACTAGCAGGTACGGGAGACCCCGAAATCATGTTCCCTCCCCTTCGTTTCTTTATGTCCACTTGAACTCGTGAAGGACGAAAGGAGCAAGGGGAAATGAGAGCGAACAAGAGCGGGACTGGACTTGGTGGTGGGGAGCTGACAAGCGCTCACGGAGCACATGCCACCTCACGGGTGGGGAGGGGGGACCGGGAACTCCCTCGTCACACGCCACACAGACCTGGGAAAATCTCAGTGTTAAGCATGTGTTCCAATGGCACCGTTTTGCGCTGCTCGGGTTGACAAAGATCACACGGCGCGAGGACACGCAGCGCTGGGGAGGGCGTGGGAGACACGAGCCCTGTCCCTAGGCGTGGACGTGGGGGGGTGCACAGCCTTGCAGGTTGACTTTGGTGCCACCCATCAGATGAAAACCGTGTGTCCTCTGGCCCAGCACGTCACCTGGCGCAGGCGGCCCTGACAGAGGGCCCCCAACGGGGCAGCTTAAACAGCAGAAATGGACATTCTCACAGTTCTGGAGGCTGGAAGGCCACGGCCAGGGTACCGTCAAGGCTGGTTTCTGGTGAGCCTCTCTTCCTGGCTCCCAGGCGGGGCCTTTGCCCTGGGTCCCCATCTGAGAGCACGCAGAGGGACAGCAACCTCTGGTGTCTCTCCCTCTTCATATAAGGGCACTGGTCTCACTGAGTTCGGGCCCCATCCTTGTGACGACATTTCACCTGAACCTCCTCCCCATGGCCCTGCCTCCCCATCCAGTCCAATGGGGTGCGGTGGGGGGTTAGGGCTTCTACAGATGAATGGGGGCGGGTCTTATTACAGTTCTAACACCCAGCGAATCCAGTGCCAGAAATTCACGCTACATACATGTTTGCACGTGCGCACAGAAGTCTTTAAATAAGAATGCTGGCTGAAGCTGCATTGTCCATAGTGGCCCCAAAGGGTGGAGGACCTGACCACCCCTCCAGAGGGCGCTACTTAAACAAATCGAGATCCCTCAGTCGATAAACTACTGGCACCCAGCTGTCAACATGAATGAAGCCGCACTAAACGTGTCAACACAGAGAACTCGCTAAACTATTAAGTGTAAGAAGCAAGGTACAGAACGGTAGGTAGAATAAAATCAAATGTCTGTTAAAAAAAATAGCTTAAGCCCCAGTATTTTCTGGATGGATTTACAAGACACCAGGGGCAGCCACTCCCACTGAGGAGTGGCTTTGGAGCAGCAGCCTACGCATTTGTTCCTTCCACTCTTTGCGTGGTCTGTACCTTGCCCACCTCACGGCTGGTGGAGGTGAAACTGAAGTAAACGTCACGTGACAAAAAAACATACCACTTTTGCCATCGTTAAGGGCACGATTCAGTGGCAGTCAGTATCTTCTCGGTGCTACGCAAGCCTCGCCTCTGCCTCGTTCCAGACACTCCCATCACCCTGAACGGGCGGCCCCCAATCTGCTTCTGTGAATCTGTCTACTTTGAAGAAATGCCCCCACCAGCGGAGTCACAGAACATGTGGCCATTGTCGGGCTCGGTTCACTTAGGATGATGTTTGCACATCCGTCCACATTGGAGCACACGCGTCACTCCTTGTTTAATGGCTGAATCAGACTTCGTGGTAGGAATGGACTGTATTTCATTTTGCCGCTGATCCAGTAAATGGGCATTTGAGCTGTTTCCACCACTCGGCTACTGGGAATAGTACCTGCTGTGAGCATTTGGTGCAAGCTGTTTTTTGAGTATCTGTTTTAGGTCCTTTGGGTGCACACCTGGGAGTACAGCTGCTGGGTCATGTGGAAATTCTGTGTTTAATTTTGGGGTGTAGGCTACTTTTTATTTTGTTTAAATATTTGATTCCATGCCACAGATGAGACCGTAGAGGGCAGTCCCTGTCTGACAGTGGGCGCTGTTCATCGACAGTAAGGCAGTGATTGGGTTGGACGGTCCGTTTTGTCTCTGGGCCTGTTAAACGTCTTCCGTAAGACGAATGTGCCACTGTCCTCGCTGTTGAACTGAACTGAAACAGGCCATCTACCTCAAAAGCACACAAGTATTCTTATGATAACACTGACATCCTCAAATAAAACAGAATGCAAAAATAGTAATTATTCCAATTTTTACATAGTGTTCGTTATTTAAAAAGAGAACTACCGAGCACTTCACGCCCATTAGGATGACTATTATGAAAATATAGAAAATAACAAATGTTGTCGAAGATGTGGAGAAACCGCAACACTTTGCAAACCGTTGATGGGAACATCAAATGGTACAGCTGCTGCGGCAGACGGTCTGGCAGTTCCTTGGGCAGGGGGTTGTGGGGGGAGAAAGAACTACCATGTAACATGGCAATTCCACCCCAAGGGGACTGAAATCAGACATCTGAGTAGATACACACACGCCCACGTTCACGGTAGCATTACCCACAACGGCCCACAGCCAGGAGGTGGAAGCAACCCGAGCGTCCATCGACAGGCGAGTGGATAAACCAAACGTGGAGGGAATGTTACTCAGCCTTCAAAAGGGAACTGGCACTGACACGGCTGAACCGTGCAGACACACTGGGAAGTGAAATCAGGACACGATTCCAGTTGTAGGAGGCGCCCAGAGTCCTTCGATCAGAGAGACGGAAAGCGGAGTGAAGGCTGACGGACCGGCCACGGGGGAGTTAATGTCTGATGGGGCGGAGTTTCAGCTGGGGAATCGGAGCAAACGTCTGCAGAGGGACAGGAGACCACCGCAGGACAAGGTCGATGCCCTCAGGACCGCTGAACTGTACGCTTAAAAAAGGTTGAAAAGGCGCCTGGCTGGTGTGGCTCAGTGGATTGAGCTCGGGCTGGGAACCAGAGGGTCCCGGTTCGATTCCCAGTCGGGGCACATGCCTGGGTTGCGGGCCAGGTCCCCAGTGAGGGCCATGTGAGAGGCAACCCTACATTGCTCTTTCTCTCCCTCCCTTCTCCTCTCTCTGAAAATAAATAAATACAATCTTAAAAAAAAAAAGGTTGAAACGGCAAACCTATGTTGTGTGTGTTTTACACACGACACATGCAGACACACACCAAAGTAATAAAAATAACGACTGAGCTCCTTCTAAGGACGCCGAGGGTACAGCTCTGAACGAAACCCTGCCTTTCTAGAATTTACTGTCTAGTAGAGGAGGAAAACAATAAAAAGTGAAAATTTAATACACACACTCTAAGATATGTATCTTTATAAAAACAGACAGTACCTTTTTAAAATGCAGACGGGCAGTTTTATTCTGCACGTTCCTCACTCAATGCGAGCGACTTCTCAACGTCAGTACAGGCAGACCTACTTTCCCCTCCTGTTGCCACTCCACACGGGGCCCCCCGTGGGACTGCATGGCAGTGACTCAGCCGCCCGCTCGGGCCGGGTGTTCAGGCGGTCTCGGTCTATTGCTGTCACAAAGGCTGCTCTGCAGAAGGTCTTTGCAGAAGCCTATGCCATATCTCTTAAAAGCAGGCATTTTTTTGTGTGTATTTTTTTAAAGATCTTATTTATTCATTTTTAGAGAGAGAGGAAGAGAAGGAGAGGGAGAGAAACATCAATGTGTGGCTGTCTCTCATGTGCCCCCTACTGGGGACCTGGCCTGCAACCCAGGCATGTGCCCTGGCTGGGAATCGAACTGGCGACCCTTTGGTTTGCTGCCTGCGCTCAATCCACTGAGCAGTGCCAGCCAGGGTGTAAAAGCAGTCTTTTGAATAACAACTTTATTTTTATTTTTAAAATTCATCCCCAGACCCACCCAAGTCATCAAGGCGACCCCCACTGGGCAGACGCAGGCACGCAGGTGCAGCTGGGACAAGCCAGCTCCTCCACCTCTCACACCTGTGGTCTCCCCGATGCAAACAGAGGTTTGCCCACCAGGGGGCGCTGCTCTGACTTTCCAGCATTTCATCTCATTCTTGTGAGAACCTGGGGAGTGGCTTTTCAATGGCAGCTGCACAGGTAGCTCAGCAATGGTTTCCATCCACACTCACACGGATCAGAGTTCAAAAATTAGCCTTGAAGGTTGTTGTCTGGGCCTCTGAACCCCCCGGCAAATCCGAGAGTTAGGGGAAAAGGTTCCCTCTCGGATCTGCTGCCTGAGCAACCAGCAGTGACCTGGCAGGGGTGGGCAGCGCCATCGAGTTTTTCCGTGAGCGTTTTTGGCACTTCCATTTTTCAGTTCTAACGCTTAAACCGTTCTGATCCTAAGTGGATCTTAATCCATCATCAAATTAATTTCGATTTAATAGAGATTTGGACCGACTTAAGCAATTCTTGTTATCTGAGGAAGGAAATTAGCTTGATAAATGGGAATGAGAATTATCTTCTACCCCGAGAAAAGAGATCTAAGATCATCGCCCCGCACGCTGGCTGGTGCTACCCCATGAGCACAGGTCACACGTAAAACTCTTACACACCCAGAATGCACATGGATGGACCTAGACATCTTACACACACTCACACACACACACGTCTCCCCCTGAAACACAACTTACGTATGTCTCGTGTTGCTTTGGGCTCCTCCCAGAAGCAGACACTGAGCCAAGGTTTCAAGTGAGGGCAGGGCACACCAGTGGGCAGCGGGGACGTCAGGGGAGGCAGGAGGCGAGAGCTTGAGACATTTGTACACCTCCGCCCCTCCCCATCACTGATAGAGGGATGCGGGCGGTGCTTCACCCACTCCTCAGGCTTCTGACCATCATGCTCAAGCGCAGCCGATGGGCACGGGTGGGTGGCTGGGAGCCAGGCTAGTGTGCACCCCCGTGGGAAGGGCGAGGGGAGGGATGCAGGACCCAGCATGTGCCCCACCTTTTCCTGAAACTCCGAAGTAAGATTAACGGCCTCCTCTGCTTCCTCCAGAATTTACCAGGCTGCCCAGGTTATGGCAGAGACCCCCAGGCGAGGATGTGCGAGGGCCCTGGGAGGCAGGGAGGCGGGGAGGCACGGCGCCTCGCTCGCCCCGCAGTGGGCAGGGAAGAGGGCGTTGCACCTGTGCTCCCTGACCTGCGACCTCACCGCCCAGCTCCTACGGGAGCCCCAGGAAGGCTGTGAAGAAGCGTCGGACACACGGAGGTTTCTCAGGGCTCTGGTGGTTTTCTTTCCAAAGGTGACCAGGAGGAATCTAGGCCAATTGATGGAATTAAAAATATAATGCTCTAAGTAAGTGTACGGGTCAAATGACGACGGGTGCCGGAGAAGAAAACCCAGCAAAGGGGGTAGCCTGTGCGTGGGGTGCACTCCTTTGGAGCGGGGCTGCGGGAGGCTCCCCAGCATTACCTGTATGTTCACGACAATATATAAGCAAATCTCTCTCTTACCCTTTGGCAATTCAGGTTCCAGGATCCAGTGCACAGATAATCACAGGTACTGGATGAGTCACGGCCACTGTGCCAAAGCAGCAGACTTGTGACAATTCGGACGCCCACCCCTAAGGTACATTGGAACAGCATTTGGGTGAGGCGCAGTTCCCTCAACAACAAACCCCGCAGTGGCTGCTGTCATCTCGCCCTCTTTCGGGAGGGAAAACTGAGGAAAAGGGATGAAGTCCAAGTTAACACAAAGAGGGAGAGACGGGACTCGAACCCAGACTTCCTGGCCCCAGGGTCCGAGCTCCAGACCCAGGTGAAGAGCTGCCTTGCTCTCTCAGGGGAGACTAATTACAGTACAGTCCCGAGCCCCGACCGGGGTGGCTCGGCTGTTTGGGCCACAAAGCAGAGTGTCATGGGTTGATTCCCAGTCAGGGCACATGCTAGGTCGCGGGCTCAGATGAGAGGCAGCTGATCGATGTTGCTCTCAACTAGATGCCTCTCTCCCTCTTTCTCCCTCCCTCCCTCTTAAAAAAAAAATTATGGTCCCGACCCTCCAGTGCAGTTCTATGGAGCTGCTAAAAAGTATGGGGACAGTCCCACATGTACCGAGACAGGAGCATCGCTAGGGTACAAACCCACAATGCAAGGCACTGAACAGTATGACCCTACCACACAGGAGAGGGGAACAAGTAAGTGCTTTACCAGGCAAACAGCGTCTCTGGAAGGGTCATTGCAGAACCGGTAGGGGCACTTTTGGGGAGAGGAACTGGGAGACAAGGAACTTCCAAGGCCCGACTGCTGGCTTTGTTTTATTTGTTTATCATACACATGTATTATCTGTTTTAGTAAACGTAATTTTACTTTATTATTTTTTTCAGATTTTCTTTCTTTCTAGAGAGGGGAAGGGAGGGAGAAAGAGAGAGAAACATCAATATGTGCTTGCCTCTCACGCGCCCCCTACTGGGGACTTGGCCCACAACCCAGGCATGTGCTCTGACTGGGAGTTGAACCTGGGACCCTTTGGTTCGCAGGCCAACGCTCAATCCACTGAGCCACACCAGCCAGGGCTGGTAAGCATAATTTTAAAAACACACAAAGGAAATAGGACTTTCTCCAAGAGAACAATGGGAAATGCCATCTGAATTTCTCAGAACTTACCTTACGGTTCAGAGTTAAAGACCAAGGTGAGTACTTCCATCTTTCATACGGCTTTCATTTCTTTTTGCTGGTTGATCACGTTATTTAATCAAATTGTGAAATGCACTAATTCGTGTGTAAATTATAACGAAAATAATGGCAAAGGCTTTCAAGACTGTAATGATCTTAAACATTTCCTGACTTTGCGTACGAGTCTTTGAAACAACGCAGGAAGAGAGGCAGGCACTGCTTTGGCTTTGATCGGCCCGGCGAGGCCACACCAGCGCCGGGTTCTGCACGGGTCCCGCCGCCGGGCCCTCAACACAGACCCACTATTCCTTCACTTCCACAGCAGTCATTCAAAAAACACTTCATTTCGTCCTACTTGACTTGAATCCATTTAAGTATCTTTCCTTTAAGGAAAGACCTTGTCCTTTTCCCGGATGGGCCGATATTGCTGAAAATGTTAAAATTTTAGGGCAACTGTGTTCTCATAATTAGATTGCCTATATAAAATTAAGGAGGATAAAAATACATTTGAGCAAATACTGGAAACCACTTGCTTATGATTTCTCATGCTGCCTAGAAAAAAACAACTTAATTCTGCTCATTAAAATAAGGAATTGCTCAATTAAGCAAACCAAAATAGTTTCAATTAGAGATATAAATTTGTCAAACATGGCAAAATGCAAAAATCTTCCACTATATAGATATTGCTTTTTTTTTTTTTTTTTTTTTGGTTAAACGGTAAAAAGTAAGGTGCACGTTTAGCTCTAAGAAGGAATGGGATAAAAAGACCAGTGAGACCTTCAAACTTGTTACCCACAGACAGGCAGCAGGCTTTCGGGTTGGGGCTGGGGGGGTGAGCCAACTTCCTCAAAAGGGAATTAGGATGTCCTAGGTAGGGGCTTCGTCAGCTCGGAGCGCAGGTACGTTCCATCTGCCTGGGGCCCTGTTCCAGTCTCAGCGAATAGACCTCTCCCGGGTTAATTCCGTCAGCCGGAAAGCAGGAGTCATCTTGGAAGTTCCTTCTGCTCCACCACAAGGCACCACCCATTCACTCATCCATAGCAAACTAACAATTGGGACGCCTTCCTTCGGCCACTGCCGGGTCTCCTTCCCCTTCGCCATCTTCTCCGAACCCCCATCTCTCATCGCCGGCTTTGTCTCTTCACCTCTCGTGCCCCAACTCCCTCCAGCCTGACTTCTTACCTGGCCGCGCCACGGAAATAGCTCGTGCATGTCGCCGGCGATGGCCATGTCACTGAATCAATGGGCCTTTCTCACGGCTCCTCGCACCGGCCTCCCCCTGCAGATCCCGAGCTCCCGGCGCCCTCGCGGCTTCTCTGAGGTCCTCTTCCTCTGGTTCCTCTCCTGCCTCTCACGGGTTTTCTTCTGCGTTCTTCCAGCCTCCCCTTCAACCAGCCCTTTCAGCACTGCATTTCTTCAAGGCCTCGTTCGGTCCTCTGGTTCTTCCCACCTTCCTGGACCGGTCACACCCTCCATGGGTCCTTCCACAGGGCTGCACAAGGTAAAAGCTGCTTCTGCCATTTTTTTTTTTTTTTAAATGAAATGTTACCTGCCGCCCTGGCCCTCTAGGCGCATCAGCCACAGCAGGTAAAGCTGCCGGCGCTGGTGTGAACCAAGGCAGGCGCCAAACCGCACTGATGGTCTCTGTGCTTCCCCGTCGTGCGTGCTCAGGAAACGCGGCCAGCTGCACGTCAGGATGTGCTTGATGGGTTAGCGAAAATGCCAAATTTCATTAAACCTTGACTCCTGAATACACGGTCTTTTCCCACATAGGTGTTATTTTAGCACCACTTACTCAAAAGACTACTATTTCTCCACTGAAGTAACTGCACACCTTAGTGGAAAATCAATTGACCACACGACTACGGGTCTATCTTTGGACTCAGCTGTGTCCCACGGATCTCCTGTGTCCTTCCTCAGGCCCATGCCACGCTGTCCCAGTGACCACAGCTTTCTGCTAAGTTTCTAATCAGGGAGTGGGGAATTTTTGCATTCTGTTTTTTTTTTGAGGGTGTGAGTGTTACTACAAGAATACTTGTATCCTTTTGAGGTAGATGGCCTCTCCAACTTTGTTCTTTCTAAAAGTTGCTTTAGGTGTTTTAAACTCTGCTTTTCCACATAATTTGAGAGTCAGCTCGTCAATTTTTACAAATAATTCTGCAGGGATTGTGACTGGGACTGCCTTGCACCTGCAGATTGGTTCGGGAAGAAACGTCATCTTCCTGTCCATGAACGTGGTCTACTTCTCCTTTCTTCTGTAGGTTCTGCTTCCTTCCTCTCGGCCACGGCTGGTAGTTCTCAGCGCCTTAAGGACGCCGAGAGTAATGCTGGAGATCCCACTGTAAATCTTGTTTTTAGGATCTCACACGTATTCCAAGCAATGTCCATCAGCAAGCAAACGCCCAGGAAAAGGACTACCTGATATTTTCTGAAGAGATTTTGTAAGACCCAAAGCTTTCAATAAAAAAGTTATTTATTAAAAAATATTTTCTCCCAATTCTGATTCCATAGCAAATTCAACAAGGAGGGAGGTTACAATCGATCAGAACTGTTTATACAGAGCACACCGAGGACTTCATTAGCTCGTTTGTGTATTTTACTTCATGATGAAATACAAATTCAATTCATCACTTTGCACAAGGCAAACATAATTGATATGTGTTTAATTTTATAAAGCTTGTCTTCACCTTTCAGTTAAAAATTCAGCTAATATAAAATGATATTGACCTAAAAGAGTATCCAAGCAATACTTTAGGCCGCCCTTCTGGGGGGGGAGGGGCGGGCAAAATTTAAGAAAAATAGGATTGCTTGGAAGTTTCTTCACTGCTCTCGAGAACCACCTGAGATCCCTTCGCATTTCCAGGGATTAAAACGTGCTGGGAGCGTGAACAGAGAGCTCCCGAAATGGCACTCAGATCCCAGAGCCTAAGGAAGTGTTTCTGACAGGTTCTGAAGTTCTCAGAACTTCAAGTTAACATACAGGACAGAGACATTAAAAAATGGCTTTCCGAAACACATACGCTCGAAGAAAACCCTTTAGTATTGGACACTTCGGGACAAGGACGTCTCTCTCCCCACGGTTCAGGTCATCAGTCTCTTTTGAACGGTTTCTTGATAAGCGACAAACCTTCTCAAGTTCATCTTCACGTTGTCGAGAACACACAGCTGATCCGGGCTGTATTTCCCTCTCCCTTCTTTTCGTATCTGCCAAAAGAAAAGTCTTATGTGATTTGGTGTGAGTTACTGATTCCTTTCAATAAAGGGAGCATTTAGTCTGGGGTGTATTTCTTTTTTTTTTTTTTTATAATTTTTTTTTTTAAGTTGTGTTTTTTTTTTTAAGATTTTTATTTTATTTTTTATTTTTATTTATTTTTAGAGAGAGGGGAAGGGAGGGAGAAAGAGAGGGAGAGAAACAGCAATGTATGGTTGTCTCTCACATGGCCCTCACTGGGGACCTGGCCCGCAACTCAGGCATGTGCCCTGACTGGGAATCGAATCGGGACCCTTTGGTTCCCAGCCCGCGCTCAATCCACTGAGCTACACCAGCCAGGGCTGGGGCGTATTTCTTTCAGAGCAAGACAGCTGCCAGAATCTGACAAAACGTTTTTACTTCCACGATAAACGGAACACAGGATGTGAGCCACGCAGGTAAGTTACGATTGTGCACCTTCTGGTTTTAATTAAATGTGTCGGGGTAACACTGGTGACTAACATTAGATAAGTTTCAGGCGTGTAATTCGAATACGTCATCTGCATATTGCATTGGGTGCTCACCATCTCCTGTCACCGTGATCTGACCCCTTCCCCTCTGTATCTTTCCCCAGCTCCCTCTTCCTCTGGTGAGCCCCACACTGTCGCCTGTGTCTGTGGGTTTGTTTGTTTGCTGTTTTCTATTTTACATCCTGTGTGAGTGAAATCACACATGGTTCCGGTCCTTTTTCATCTGACTTATTTCACTTAGCATGTATGTTCCAGATCCCTCCATACTGTCACAGACGACAACATTTCTTCACTTTTCATGGCTGAGTAGTATTCCGCTGCGTGTGTGCACCGTACTTTCTTTATCCGCCTACCCGTCGAGCACGCGTAGGTTGTTTCCACGCCTTGGCTACTGTGAATACTGCCGCAGCGATTACGGGGGCACAAACACCTTCACAAATAATTGCCTCCAAAACCTTGGGGCAGATATCGAGAAGGATTCTGGGCCACGTGGGAGTTCTAGTTTTAATTTTCTGAGGAAACGCCACGCTGCTTTCCACAGAGACTGCATAATTTACACTCCCACCAGCACTGCACAAGGGTCCCCTTTTCTCCACACCCACTCGGCCACCTGTTCTTTCGTGTCTTGCTGCTAACGGCTATTCTAACGGGCGCGAGGCGGCAGCGCCCTGTGGCTTTGGTCTGCATCTCCCCGACAGCTAGTGAGGTTGAGCGCCTTTTTAGATCACCTGTATGTCTTCCTTGGGGAAGGTGTTCAGGTCCTCCCCCATCTTGTTTCAAAGATTTTATTTACTTATTTTTAGAGAGGGTGGGAAGGGAAGGAGGAAGAGAAGGAGAGAAACATCCGTGTGTGGTTGCCTCTCACACGCCCCCCACTGGGGACCTGGCCTACAACTCGGGCACGTGCCCTGACTGGGAATTGAAATAGCGACCCTTTGGTTCGCAGGCCAGCACTCAGTCCACTGAGCCACACCAGCCAGGGCCTCTGCCCATTTTTTAATCAGATTGTTTTTTGTTGTTGAGTTGTATGAGCTCTTTATATATTTTACATATTAGCCCCTCATCAGAGATCGTTCACAAATACCTTCTCCCGCTTGGACAGCTGCCTTTTTGTTTTGCTCTTTTTCTGAGGACTATGCACCTTTTAAATGGCAGTCGCAGGAACGACCGGCCCGGGGACCGTACGAGAACGAGTGTCCCCACCCGGAGCCCAGAGCAGAGGCTCTCAGACCCTGGTGCGCGGCAGCGCGTTACCCGGAAGGCTCGTTAAGCACCAGCCCGGCCGGGCACAGTTTCTGCTTCTTGGCAGGCGCAGGGCTGGGCCCTAGCATGTGCCCTGTGACCAGTCAGCAGGGGCTGCTACCGCGGATCCAGGGCACTTGGAGAACCACTACTCTGGGGAGGTTCTGTAGTAAAATGCATTATTACAGTGTTTCCTATCATCTGGGGCTAAACATACACCGAACAGTCTTTGCTGCCATTGTGTTTTCGCTCACAAAGGGGCTTCGAATAGAAAACGACAGGCTGCCCTTCTGGCTAACAAAGAAATCGTTCCTGAGGGATTGACAACCTTTGAGGGAGGAAAACCACAATTAAATACCATTACCATGGCCTCAATCAGAACAACAGACCTCCCCGAGGCCAGGGGTCCTTTTCCTAGTTCCAAGTCTGCATCACTCCTCCCCAGACACTGGCTTCTGTGGTTTGGCGACCTGATGACATCGCTTTCCTTGCAGGGAAACGGGATGTTTTCTGCTCCCCCCGCAGAGCCCTTCTGCAGAAGCCTGGCGGGGTGTGGACACCGCCCAGGTACTGGCAGGAATGACCACCAGGAGACGGTGCTGTGTAAACACACCCGGTGCAGGGCTGTGAACAGGGGGTGCCCCCTTCCGGATAAGCAGGGGGCGATGCTAAGCAGGGGGCTGTCCTTGCTGAGCAACGCACCACTCGGCTTGATCGCGCACAAGGAAGAGAGTAAGCAGGGAGAAAACCCCTCACCGCTGAGATCACAGACCGGCTTCAGGGGGTGGGCAAAATGGGCAAAGGGGGGCCAGGGGTACAAACTTCCAGCAGTGACATAAGGAAGCCCCGGGCATGTGATGTGCAGGCAGGGACTAGGCTCACCACACTGTAGAGTCCACTGGAAACGTGCTGAGGGAGTAGATCTTAAAAACTCCCATCACAAGGAAAAAACGTGTGTCTGCGTGAGGTGCTGGTCACTTCACGGTATGTACATAACATCAGAGCGTTATGTTCCGTGCCTGACACTGATCCAACGTCACATGTCAGTTATATCCCAGTAAAAACAAGAGCGAAGCGGCCCCGGCCAGTGGACTGCGTGCTGGCTGCGAACCAAAAGGTCGCCGGTCCCGTTCCCTGTCAGGGCACAGGCCTGGGTTGGGGGCGTGCGAACAGCAACCAATCAATGTCTCTCTCCCTCTCTTTCTCCCTCGCTTCCTCTCTCTCTGGAAATAAATAAAATCGGAAAAAAAACCCCAAACCCCTATTAAAAAAAAAAAACACCAAAGACAAAAACTACAGGCTCCGACAGAACACGATTGAGAGCACACGGTTCAGTGTCTTCCCCTCCAGTATCCGGTTACCTACGGGCAGGGCGCAACTGAGTGACAGGCAGCCGCCCTTCGGACATTCTCTGAACGCACCTGCCGAAGCACAAAACGTCAAAACAAAGTAATGTTAACGTTCCTAAACCGACACCCACTTCAGACGTAAGGAAGCCAGAAAACGAGCATGGCCGCTGTTTCCATTTCCTTCCGGAAAAGAAACCATTTTTTAACAGCTTAAAACTTTTTCAGAACATTTACCTTTCCAGACACGCAATCACATTCACCTAAACATATCATGGTGTTCTCTGCGTTAGAAGCTTGCCGGCTCAAAGAAACGCATATTGAAAAACAGCAAAAAGATCATCCTCCGCCAGAACCTCTATTCTCATCACAAAGATTAAAAGCAAATGTTGAATTTAAAATCTCAAAGCCAGAAAGACAACTATTTTATTTCAAGGGGGTCTGCCTTTTTTCCGAGCACCAAAGGGAAGTATTCACGATGGTGAAACCAGCCTGTAACGCAGTGAGTGACCTACAATGAGGCCGGAGCCGGGCCGAGCTCTGCGGGCTGCAGACTACGGCGCTCATACCTAAGGAGCTCCCGCGGCATCACTCAACCTCCAGAAGGAGACGGCGTCGCGCCGTCTGGCTCAGGTCACGGAGTCTGAGCTCCGACTCGGCCAGGCGGCGCTCGCAGACGGTGGGGCTGAGGGGCTCTGGGCGCCAGGCGGGGGCTGGGGAGGGGGGACTGCACGCACCACCGTACGCTGCATACCTTCATCTTGAAGACTGGCTGGAGCTCCCGCAAAGCCGGCAACAAGCGGATCTGGATAGAGGCCCTCTCCGCCTCTCGGCCATCCGCGAACACGTCGAACAGGGCGTCCAGGGCCTCTCCTGCGACCACCAGCGAAGAGTCCTTGGCGGCGACCTCCAGCAGGGAGCACCCGATGGTCTGGGGCCAACGAGACACGCATTACCACCAGGGTTCCCAGGGCGGTTTCCCGAGCACCAGCTTTAGACAGCAGGAGCGTACACAGAAATGCCAGGGGAAAGTCACAACTTCGAGAAGAGGAAAGATTAAAGACTTAACGTATATTTATAAATATATCAGTATACTACAAAAAAGTTAAATGAAACACACTGGAAGTTATATTTCTAGATAAAATAAATTAGATCCATAAACAATACATGAATGATTGATTTAGGAAATTTAAAAAATTTCCCCTCTGCCTCCCTCAAAAAGGCTTTCCCCATGATGTCAAAATGGAACAAAAAATATGCTTTTTAAATTATATAAAAAACAGCCCTGGCCGGTGTAGCTCAGCAGATTGAGCACGGGCTGCAAACCAGAGGGTCGCTGGTTCGATTCCCAGTCAGGCCTGGGTTGCAGGCCAGGTCCCCAGTGAGAGGGCACGTAAGAGGCAACCACACATTGATGTTTCTATCCCTCTCTTTCCCCTTCCCTTCTCCTCTCCCTAAAAATAAAAAAGTAAATTTAAAAAAACAAAACAAAACAAAATAACAACAACCAAGCAAACAAAAACAGACCACTCCCAATCTGCAAAGAGTCGTTCAAGAGTGAGTCATTTTGAGGGGGAGAGGAGGGAAGAAAACGCAGACAACTGCAATGGAAGAACAATAAAGTAATTTAAAATTTAAAAAAAAGTAAATTATTTCGTTTGGGAGCTCAGCCTCACCCTTCAGGTCTGAAAGGCATGCATGTGCACAGCTGGTGTTACACGTGGGAGGGGGGAATGCTAAGAACCCCAAGTCCAAACCCCGGCCCCGCCGTGACAGGACGACCTTTGGACAGTCCATTAACCCCGCTGGGCTGCAGTTTTCTCATCTGAATCTAAGCGTCCGGATTACAAGGTCCTACGTAGCAGGAAGCGCACAGCGCCGCCTACGAAGCGGTCTTACTGGGAAGGTGGACCTGGATCTGAGCCTCCTCTGGCCGGAGGGCTCGCTGCGTGTGCAGGAGGTACAGAGGAAGAGGGGACAAGCCCAGCACCACGGGGATGCACAGGACAGACCCAGAGGCTGGACATGTGTAGGAACAACTGACTCCGGGGTTACGGGACAGAGCAGGGGGTGGGTGGTGAGCGGTCACGGGGGCTGCAGGAGGACCATTCCAGAGTAACAGAGACCTGGTAACGTGCAAATCTCACCGGGGAGCCCGTCCAAGCCAACGACCTTCAAATGGACATTTAGGAACAACTAGAAAAGGACGAATACGGACCAGGACCCTGACACACTAGGAAAGGACTGTGAGCTGCGCATGGCGAGGCACGGGTGGCTGTATAAGAAACCGCACCCGTGGAAGACACACGTGTGAACCGGCAAGGGGGAAACACATGGCGTCCTACATGTGCTTTAACGCACCCCGCAGAGAGACCACGTGGAGCGCACGTGACGGAATGCTGCTCGTCGCTGAAAGAAAAGCGTTGTGGCCACTGGTGCGGGTGCACAGCCCGGGGTGGAGGCTCCGCGTGGCAGGACAACCTCACGTCCGTGCAACAGCTGAGGCCGGGGCATCTCACAATTTCGAACTCGCCCTTCATGGGAGACAAGTTCATTTCCGGAAAAGTATCTCTGGAGTAAAGTTATATGGCAAACGCGCCTCTGCTTTTCGAGTCTCTATCTAGTCCACGCAGTGAAAGTGAGCCAAGGGTTCAGCATGCACCTTCTCAGTGCGATGTCGTCTCACGCCGCCCACAGAGGTTCCCTAAATCCACAGCACAGTGACCGATCACGGGGCATCTTAGGGTGGATGCAGACCGTGTTACCTTCAGAGTCTCAAGTGTGCCGTCTTCTTTGGCAAGGACGCTGCCCGTGATCCCCAAAATGCTGACCACGTTCACTCTGACGCTGACGCTGGTGCTCTGAAGGCCGGCCCTGCACAGCGTCATCAGCTGGTCCGGGGTCATGCACTGCGGGGGGAGAGGAGAGCGCGTGCGCTGTGAAGCTCAGCCAGGCCCAACAGCACGGGGCACACGGCTGACAGCCACCTCTCCTGTGCCTGCCCGGCTCTGAGAACAACCTAAGTTCCCAGTGGGGAAGTTGTCACACATTTCCAATCTCTCCCCAGCACAGCTGGTCATTCTGAGCTGAGACGAGACCCCTCGGTGTCCCTGTCTTCCCTCGACCCTCCACAGCTGTGAGCCCATAAAGGGGCGTCAGCTCCCGTCAGTCTCATTTGAAGACTTCCCTTCAAATGGTCTCAGACCGAAGAGATTCTAGTTTCTTTTCGGCATTGATCGTGAACGTGTTTTGAAAATGTAGTAGGACCATGTAGCTTTAATAAAAATTGGCTGAATCTACACAAGACAAGGACTCTCGCTGTGACGTGGTGGTCAATGACTAAAGACTGTAAACACTACTCAATCACGCAGCGCTTGGCTACGCAGCGAGACTTTCCACTTTAAGCTCATCTGAAAACATGTGCACACGCGGTGTTGTGAAGAGTGCAAGTGTCCGGCTGCCCGTGACAGGCAGCCCAGTGTGGGGATTAAGGGCTCAGGACCTGGAGTCTGACATC
This sequence comes from Micronycteris hirsuta, assembly GCA_004026765.1. Lineage (NCBI taxonomy): Eukaryota > Metazoa > Chordata > Mammalia > Chiroptera > Phyllostomidae > Micronycteris > Micronycteris hirsuta. Next base: position 6,704 of record PVJI01022543.1, on the reverse strand, counting down.
CTGGGTTCAAATCCCAGCCCCTCTACTTGCCACCTGGCAACTCAACACAAGTTCCTGGGCCCCAGTAAGCCCTCTGCTTCCCCGCACAGAGGGCCTGGGAGGGCTGAGTAATACACATCAAGCACTCCCTACGTGTCGGCTGTCATTTTATGGAAGAGTTCTGAGCAGTTCTGGAGCATCTAACTCATTTCTGACTCACCCGCACCGCTCTGCCAAATCTAAAGGTAACAGCGAGTGTGCCCCAGTTTCTCAGGAAACCGTCTGTTGAACAAAATCCCACAAGTGACAGAGCTGTCCCTCACTAGGACAGACGGGGGAGAATAAGAAAAGCGTGTCGCGTTACTACCGGGATGACTCGCAACGGAAGCTGCCCCACGTGAGAGGGCCGCAGGCAGCGCAGTGGACGGGTGCGCGGGACAGGCGCGTCGGGCCTGGGGCTCTCCCTCGGCAAGTCGGGCCCTCGGCCTCCTCTCCTTACACAGCATCAGCGAGCCAGGCTCCTCCGAGCTCTAAAACTCAGAGCCCACGCTCAGTCCACAGCCAACCTGAGGATTTATGACCCGACTATATGTGAATAATCGATTATTAACTGAGCCTGGGCTGTGGGTCGTTTCTTTTCAACATCAGGCTGACGCGGTCAGTTACTGCCTGAACACCATGGGAAATCAATGACAATACTTGATATTCCTCTAAGCCTGGCCATGGAGGGGCTTCCAATCCTCCTGGCCACGTGGCAGGCCAGGCATCCTAATAATTCCCATTTCATAGAAACTGAGTCAAAAGTTGTGTTCTTGAAAAAAAAACATAGAGAATTTTTTAAATAGTCCATGTCAGAAGCCAACAGCACAGCCCCTACTTCACCGTGGAATACCAGACACCCCCAGCAGACTCCGGAGCAGGACGAAGTTGGGGTGCTCTGCTCCAGAGGCATGGCCACAGTGCCGGGGAGAAGGGGGTCCAAGAACGGCAAAGCCAGGTCACCAGGAAGAGCAGGTACATGGACAGTGATGTTGCCCAGAGTGACGACAGGACCGGGGAGGAGACACGGAGGCCAGCAGGACCTCTGAGGCACGAGGAGCCGCGCGGATGGCCGGTGACGGGGACCAAGAAGGGCCTGGACGCAGCCGGTTCGTCACTGGTGATTAGGGAATGCCTGTTCATTGGAGGGCGTGGGTCACGGTGGTGTGGCCACGTTTCTTCTGAGTCCACGTGCTGTCACGGACATAATGACGCACATAACTGAAGACTTATGGGTGGAACAACGCCATGCGCGTCACGCCGCTGCGGGAGCCGACACGGAGGTGTCGGGGAGACGGAGGAAACAGGGACACGGCTGGTAACTTGCTGCCCCGGCGGCGGCGCCCACAGGCTCGCTCTCTGCAGTGGTAACAAGGAGCCGCGCTCTCTGCAGTGGTAACAAGGAGCCGCGCTCTCTGCCCTCGGGGAGGTCTGAGGGAGCCCTAACGCAAAGCAGGACGCAGAAGTGCCGCGGCGCACGGCACGGAGGCCACGGTCGCTCGCTGCGCAGGGGCCGCGCCGAAGTGCAGGTGGTGGAGGGGGCAGAAGGGAAAGATTTTACATTTCACTTTACGCGCTTTTGTTTTCTTTTTACAAGACTCACTGCAACAGAAATAAAAACTGGAAAACCAGTGAAGTGATGAATATCAACTCTCCACTAGTTTCATAGGAAAACTTCAAACTGTACCTGGGAGATGTTCTTGGAGGCCATTGTTTGCAGAAGGGCCCGCAAGGCGCTACTTATGGCTTCTAGGAAGTCAACGTGCTGAGCAGAATCTGAAACCCAAGAGTGAACCGTGAATTCTGCCTTTCTCAAGACAAGTGACTGTAGAAACGGAAACGGAACGAAGTCGGGGTGTGGTCAGCACTACCACGCGGCACTGCAGTGAAAACACCACTGGGGCGCGAGCCGACTCCTGGCACACGGCCCCTGCGGCCTGCACCCTCGGGCCTGGAAGATGGCCATGCCGAAATGACCGCGGCCGCGCAGGGCTCCACAGGCTGTCCCCCACGGGCAGCCCCCCACGGGTAGCCCCCACGGGTGGCCCCGGGCCCGTACGCTGAGTTTCATTCAGGCCCTGCTTCATCAGGTCGCGCCAGAGCTGGCTTTCCCAGACTGACTTCAGCTTTCCACAGATCACCACCAGCCTGCTGACGGACGGGGCCACCTTCCCAACCAGAGTCCTCGCCACCCCCGCCCACCGCCCAGCTGAGCGCTGCTGCTGGGCAGGGCAGGGCAGTGCCATGGTGCTCAGGGACGCAGCCTGGCCTGTCCGCTCCGGCCATTTTCCCTCCTTTCTCCCCATGCAGAACAAACAGAACAGGAGTGACCAATTACGGCGGCACAGCCACAGAAAAGCGTGTCTGTGGGCAGGTCGTCCAGGTGAGCTGGCTCACTAACCTCTGGTGGGAAGGGAAAGTGACTCACTTGGTGAGGCTGGTTCTATTTCCCAAAAATAGCCACAATGGTACTTCCAACTTGACGTGACCTTTTAGAACCCGGGCACTTCCAGAAAGACGTGGAGTCTATTTCTACTCCCCCTGAATCGGGGTGGGACTTGGGGACTAAGTCTCCGACCAACAGAACATAAGAAAGTGCCAGGCCAGGTCAGAAAGGACAACAGGACTTGCGCCTGACCAGGCACGTCTCCCCTCCCCTGTCTCCCCTCCCCTCGCTGCCCTGGGAGCCCAGCCCCCAGGGTGGGAGGGAGCGCGGGGCCCAGGAAGAGGTATTACAAAAGGACAGCTAACCACACGCAGCATCTGCCTAGGGCTCTGTGTACAAAGGAAACTGACCTGTACCTGCACAGAGCCCTGCCAGTGAGAGATTCGGCTCTCACTACAGTATCCGAGGAGAGACGTGTTAAGAAAGGCAACATGCAGAATTGTGTGGATGGCATTCTACCACCTGCCTTAAAGACACAGACACACTTTTATATGGAGAATCCCTCTGGGAGACAATGCAAGGAACTGACCCGCACTGGGAGAGGAACCGGCTTCCCCCCTCAGGTTCTCTGTGACACCCATTCAAATGCAAACCAAGTGATCTTACTTTGAAGAAAAAAAAATACAGGATAGACAATTAGCCAAACACACCCCTGAGGCCTAAGTTTAAGGTATTTGTGATTCGGCCTTACTGGTCTGACGTGACCAGATGCAAACAATTTGAGAAAGCAAACCGCAACCCAGACATTGGCCTGCGTGCTGTGTGCCGCCTCCCCACCACGCACAGCTGCGGGGGTGCGACTGGCGGTGTCAGCAAGGGCTTCTGCAGGCGGCGTGACCCAACGTGCCAAGTCCGAGTCCCTGCGCCTTGCAGTCCCGCTCCACCTGAGTGGCCTTCCACAGAAGGCCGAGCCACGCACCTGGCTGAGAAAAGAGCAGCGTGGACAGGTGCTGCGCCAGCGCCTGAAGGGCCGGGGCTCCGCCCAGGTGCTCCACCTCCAGGAGGGACACGAGACTCTGCAGGCACAGGAGGGCTCGGCACTGCACGGTGCTCATTCTGCAAGGGAAAGGGGACGACGCCATCTGTTTCTCTGACGGGGACCCAGCGGAACCCAGTCAACTGTTTCCCTGAGCGTCGGGTCCTGGCTGGGCGCAAGCACCCTCACCGCAGACCTCAGCCGCCCCTGCCACGCCCCACCTCCGTGACTCCGAAGGACTTGCACGTAAACCTCTCCTCGCTCTTTTTTGCAGGCTTCCCACCCGTGTGTGCATCCCTAGACAGAAGAGCGTGGTGGAGCCTGTGTCCGAGCTTTGTGAAGACTGCACCAGTGTGTGCTCTGCGGTGCCCTGCTCCCTTGCTCAGTGGTGTGTGATCCACCCGGTGGGAAGCTCTGGTCCAGACCCCGTTCATGGCTGTGTGTTCTAATGTGTGATCGTGCCAGAACGCGTCTGTCCGTCCCGCCGCTGTCGGGCAGCGAGGGTGCTTCTGGGCTGGGGCGGCAGTGAGCCCCACCTCTACGCGTGCTCCTAGGCCCAGGGGCACAAAGGCACACACTTCCCGGGGCATACACACGGAACAGAACCCGTGACCCCAGGGGCAGTTGGCCCCATTTATCGAGTGGTCCGCCCTTTCACGTAACCACCACGACAGCTGGTTTGGAAACAGGAAATTCCTTACTTTCTAACCAAAGGTTTCCAAGTGGGGCTCCTGGAACACATGGCAACCGCAATGCTGTTCGGAAAGGCAGTTTTCTCAAACACCTGCGTGTTAAAAAGTCATAAAGCAGGAGTTAAAGAGCAGGTTCGTGTTATACCAGACCCTCGACACAGCCCCACGCATCCCCCCAGGGGGGAGGGTCAGTCCAGGACTGTCCGTCCGTTAGCTTCCCCGTCACCCACGGGGGGAGCTTACTGCCCCAGTACACAGGACGAATGGCTGTCCCGGCCTTCCCCGAGCTGCGGGGGAGCCCGCACTGAGGACAGTTACCTTCCTGGGGAGGAGGAAGCTGGTGAGGGCGGCGTGGACCTCGTGGGAGAGGCAGAGGGGAGAGAGCAGCTGGCCGGCACCCTCGCAGAGGGCGTCCTCCATGAACACCTCGCTCTCGTCGCTGCTGGAAAGCTCCTCCTCCCACGCGTCCCCGTCGTCCTCGTCGTCAGGACCTGGGAAGGACGCGGAGCACAGAGCAGTCAGACAGGTCCAGGTGCGAGCCGCCCACTCCGCCCAGGGGAGGAAGGGACACCGGCGAACCTTCGCTGCAGCACATGTTGACGATGATTTCCAGAGCCGTCTGCTGGGCTGTCAGCAGCGCGGTGGCCTCTCTCAGCTCCTTGTCAGTGGGCTAGGAAAAGTCAAACGACAAGCTCTCAACGTGCAGGCCAGCGTTTTCATGTGGATTCCCTTTCGGGAGTGTCACGGTAATTGTCACCGGGGGCCACATCAGCCTTGCGGTGGCCTTCCAAGGGCCGAATGTGATTTTAGGACTGTATACATGTAACTACTCCTCCTTAACAGTTAAGCAAGAGCTCAGTGCTGCTGCCAGGTAGAAACAAGGTGCCGGGCCGGATAAAACAAGGTGGAGGGCGGGATTCGGCCCGCGGGCCTTGTGTGAGCCATCCGTGCTTCAGTTCCAGCGTGCGCGATGACTTCTGCCCTGGGCACAGGGCGCACGGCCGCAGGGGCGGGCGGGGACAAGAGCCACAGTGAGGAGGAAGCACGGGTTCCTCCCAGCACTGGGGAGCGAGCAGCTGTCACCTGGACTCCCAGCTACCGGGGTGGCTGTTATTCTCTACACGCTGCTTAGCGAGCTGGAGGACGGATAGGCAGGAACTGGGAACCGGATTCACCCTGAAACTTAGCCTAACGTGCCGAGAGGCAGCTGAGCGCACCATGGTTAAAGCGAGAGCCCGTCTCAGACCCCAGGCACCGATGCACAGTGAGCCGGCCTTCAGCAGCTCGGATGCCTGCCTGCAAAAGACCGCGCTAGGAACAGCCCCGGGCCAGCCCTCCGTGGCCCACAGGGCTGCGCTGGGGTGGCCAGGCCTGCTTCCCAGCCTCCTTCGAAGACTGCAATAAAGCACTTCTTTAACACTGGAGGGGGGGCGGCTCCCTCTGGAAATGAATTAACACGAACTTGTCAATTCCCATTCTTGGGGGTGGGGGGGTTGTAGATATTTACATGACCTTAATCCACAAGTCACCTATGGAAAGTGAAAAAGCTACACTGACGGTCCAAAACAGTGCGGAAGCTAGAAATAATGTGTGCATTATTGTCTGAATGATGGATGCTGTATGATTTATCAAGCATTTCACTGCTGTGGGATATTCCAGATTACTTGGATATCTTACTCCCTCGGACTTACTGGGTCCAAGTTTAAAACACAGCTAGAGACCTGTAACATCGCCCCAATTTCCTGTCCAGAGTGTTTATTCTTATTTATAATCCCCTAGCAACTTCCTCATGCGACAATTTAACTGTAATTCTAACCATGTGCTTAAAAAAAAAAAAAGAGGCAAATGGTTCATTGAAGCGATGTGGCTAATGTCACGTTTGTATTCCTTTCACTGGCGGCAAGAACGAATGTAAAAACTATCCCACTTGCTGTGTGTGGGACACTCCACTACACACACATGCTTGCAGGGCTCTTCCCCACTGAAAACGCGCGCGGCTCTGGCTTAGAAGCAGCCGAGATGAAGTCTCCCACCTTTTCACACACCTCCCCTGCTCAGCACCGCGCCCTGCTCCTCGCTGCTGTCACCCTGACAGAGAGAGCCGGCGCAGAGGAAATGTTGTGACATCTGAGACTCGCTTGAAGGGACTCGGTAGTGGAGGAGAGGCGGGAGAACGCGGACGGCACAGAACAGACTACGGATTGACAACTGACAACCATGGGTGCTGGGCGGGGGGACTGCTCTACTTCTGCGTACGTTAAAACCACCACCCGAGTTGCTTCTCTCTTTACGTATTTGTGATTACAGCTTCTTACACTAACTGCTGCTGTAACAGGGATATTATAACCTTAGAATATTTTAAGTCCTGTTAGAAATAGAAACAGGCCTAGAGAGCAAGCTGTGACTCCTGGCCAAATGTTAGTGAAATTCACACTGCTTGTAAACTTGTAATCTGTAACTAACCCTTTGTATCCTGCAGCTTTAGCCAAATAGCTTAAGTGTGCTTTTAACCTGTAGCTTGCTTGATTTGCAACCATGGTGTCTGGCAGGAAGACAGCCAAATGTAAACTTT
>PVJI01022542.1:0-25085 GCA_004026765.1 Micronycteris hirsuta | reverse complement strand
TGACAGTCTTATGGGAATTCCTTTGTAGGTAACTGTCCCCTTTTCTCTTGCTGCTTCTAGGATTCTCTCTTTATTTTTAATCTTGGGTAATGTAATTATGACGTGCCTTGGTGTGTTCCTCTTTGGGTCCTGCTTCTTTGGGGTTCTCCGAGCTTCCTGGACTTCCTGGAAGTTTATTTCCTTTGCCAGATTGGGGAAATTCTCCTTCTCTTTCCTATTGGTTCCCTGCATATCTTCCCTCATTATCTTTAGCATATTCTTCATTTGTATCCACCTTTCTTCCAATTTTGTGAGCATCCTGATTATTAGTGTTTTGAACTGTGCATCTGATAGACTGGCTATCTCCTCATCCGTTAGTTGTAATTTTTCTGGACCTCTGTTCTGATCTTTCATTTGGGCCATTTTCTTTTTTTTTTTTTCCGTGGTGCGCCTGTTACTTTAAGGGGCAGAGCCTTAGGTGTTCGTAGGTGCGGGGTAACCTAGGTCATTGTGTTGTGACACTTCCTTTGGGGGAGGGGCCTGGAAGGGAGCAATGGCGCTTGCTCCGTTTACCGCCGGCTCCCAGTCACCCTTGCCCCAGTAAGCTCTCCTGTGAGGCTGGGAGGCCCTCTGGCGCCTTAGCCCCCTCAGTTGCTTTCAACAGGTGTTCCAGGGCTTTTTTTCCCTGCGATGGTGGGTCGCACAGTCTGCTCTGCTCCCCAGCTCCTTCTCCCAGACTATTGCACACAAAAGAGGGACTGCCTGGTCCACCAGTCTTGGCCCCGCTGGTTCCCACTGGCCTCTCCAGGTACACAGGCTGCAGGCCTCACTGATTGCTCGGGCGGCTTTTTTGCCAGGCGTGCCTGTAGTGAGTCTCTCCGGGCAAACTGCCCTCTCACTCCGCGCCGCTTACCGGTCTGGATGAACGTCCTCTCCAACTTCTTGGGTGTCAGACTTCCACTAAGTTCGATTCTCTGTCCGTCCTGGTTGTTTGTCTTGCTATTGAACTTGTTGTTTATCCTTTCTGGTTGTGAGCAGCGGTGCAGTGTGTCCACCTATGCCTCCATCTTGGCCGAAAGTCCCCCCCCCTTTTTTTTTAAGTTATTGATTCAATCTCCTTACTAGTTATAGGTCTGTTCTGATTTTCTATTTCTTCATAATTTAGTCTTGGTAGATTGCATGTTTCTAGGAATTTATCCTTTTCTTTATACACAATCAAGTTTGTTGGTGTATAATTACTCATAGTAGTCTCTTACAATCCTTTTTATTTCTATGGCATTTGTTGTAATATCTCCTCTTTTTTTCTGATTTTAGTTATTTGAGCCTTCTATCTTTATTCTTAGTCTAGCTAAAGTTTTGTCAGTTTTGTTGATCCTTAGATATACAATAGATTTTTATATTGACTTCATATCTTGTATCTTTTTTAACAATTATAATTTTAGTAATTTACCTGTTGAGTATCTGAACTTTTCCATACATTCAATCCTTATATTATTCCAATCCTTATAGTTTTCTAGTCTTTATACATTTATTTCTTTTTCTTGCCTTATTGCACTGACTAGGACCTCCAGGACAAGACAATCTTGCCTTTTTGCTGACCTCAGGAGTAGTGTTCATTATTTGTCCACTAGGGATGATGTGAGCTGTGTATGTTGTGAGTGTGTGTGAGGTCTTTAGCAGATTAAAGAAGATTCCTGGTGTTCTGAGAGTTTTAAAAAATTATGAATGGGTGTTACAATGTATTAAATGTGTTTTCTGAACTTATTAAATTTCCGTATAAATTTTCTTCTTTATTCTGTTAACATGGTGAAATAGATTACAGTAGCCTGCCCTTATTCACAGGGAATACATTTCAAAACCCCCAGTGGATGTCTGAATCCACAGACAGTACCAAACCTTATACATAGTATGTTTTTGTATATATACATACCTATGCTACAGTTTAATTTATAAATTAGAAACAGTAAGAGTTCAAGAATAACTGATAATAAAATAGAACAATTATAAAAATATGATGCAATACAAGTTGTGTAAATGTGATCTCTAGCTCTCTCCCAAAATATCTTATTGTACTGTAGTCACCCTTGTTTTGGGGATGATGTGAGGTGATGAAATGCCAAACTTATTCCTAAATCTGTGTAACCATCCCTCACCTGCTGTAAATGGCCCGGTGTCACTCATTTCAGGGGTCTTCTTATAGTCTTAATGCTTTCTGGTGCAACATGTTGCCCTCAATCAGAGCACATTTTCTGTCCATGTCTTTCACCCACAGATCTGATGCCTTTTCCATCTGAACTAAGCACTTATGTATGCACTGTGACTGTAACTTTTGCAGTTTGAAGTGTGACAACAAAACTAGCATAAATTTTTTTTCTTTCTTCACAATATCATGGGTAGAAGATTCATTCTTCCTATAGATCTTAGCAACCTCAGCATGTGATTTTGTTTCTTATTAAGTTTAGAACTTTCATTTTTTTATTTAAATTTTTTTTAAAATTTATTTTTAGAGAGAGGGGAAGGGAGGGAGAAAGAGAGGGAGAGAAACATCAATGTGTGGTTGCCTCTCACACCCCTCCAACTGGGGACCTGGCCCACAACCCAGGCATGTGCCCTGACTGGGAATCGAACCAACGACCCTTTGGTTCGCAGGCCAGCACTCAATCCATTGAGCCACAGCAGCCAGGGCTCACCTTTTTGTTTAAAGGAAGCACTGTATGGCTTCTATTTGGCATATCTGAATTGCTAGCATCTTTGCTCTTGTCCTTTGGGGCCATCATTAAATAAAATGAGTGTGACTTGAGCACAGCACTGCAATACCATGACAGTGGATCTGATAACTTCTGAGAAGCCTAAGTGACTAACACATGTAGCATGGAAAGCATGGATACACTGGACAGAGGAATGATTCATGTTCCTGGTGGGGCAGAGTGGGATAGTGTGAGATTTTATCACACCACTCAAAATTATACACAATTTAAAATTACAAATTACTTATTTCCAGAATTATTTACTTAATATTTTCAGACTGCGGTTGACCATGCATAAATAAAACCACAGAAAGCAAAACCATAGAAAGAGGAAACTATTATACTGACTTTCAGATGTTGAACTAACCTTGTATTCCTGAAGTATATCTCATGTGATAATGGTGTATTATCTACCTTTGCATATATCATTGATTTATTAATATTTTGCTTAGAATTTTTGTATGTACATTTATTTGAGCAATTGACTTATAATTTTATTTTCTTATAATATCAAATTTTGGTATTAAGTTTATGTACTTAATTTGAGTATTTAGTTTATTTACATCTAATGAAAGTACTAACATGTTTGAGAATAAGTCCATCATCTTATTATTTGTTTTCCTTCTGCCATGTCTATTCTTTGTTCCTTTTTTCTTCTTCTTTGCCTCATTTTTTTAGAGGAATAAAGTTTTAAAAATTATTATTCTATGTTTTCTGTCTATCGTTAGTTACACTTCTCTTTGTAACTCTTTTAGTGCTTCTATTAGAAATTACACACTTCTGGTCAAGATGGCGGCATAGGTAAATATAGCTTGCCTCGTTGCACAACCACATCAAAATTACAACTAAAATATAGAACAACCATTACTCAGAACCATCAGAAATCAAGTTGAATGGAAGTCTGAAAACTACAGAATTAAAGGAACCACATCAATCCAGACTGGTAGGAGGGGCAAAGACACAGAATGGATTGTTCCCACATCCACATGTGGTGCAAAAATTCTGGAATGATATCTCAGGAGGAAGGTGTCTCAGCCCCAAACCAGGCCCCTAGCCCAGGGTTCTAGTGCCAGGAAGGTAAGTCCTCATAACTTCTGCCTGCAAATCCAGGCATTCAGTGGAAGAAACTTCTAGAGTCCCAAGCATTTCCTCTTAAAGAACAGACACGGGGACTTACTCAGACTCACTCCCTTTGAGCTCTAGCACCACTGTGATAGCAGCTTGAGAGGCACCAGTGGCATACAGGGAGGAACTGAAGTGTTTAGCACCAAGATGAGAGCTGGGAGACAGCTTTCTCTCAGACAGAAAGGTCGGCAGAAGCCATTGTCCCTTTTCTCTCTCTAACCACTGAACCACACCATCCAGGGCACATTGTCTCTTTTCTGAACCCTCCCCCTCTGGAACCACAGAGCTGGCAGGCTGGTGCCATATCTGAGACTATAAACCTGGCTAACACTGTTTGCCCTGCCTTGGAGATCCCCTGAGACTCCGTTCTACCAAACTTATGGGCCTACCCAAGCTGCTTTTCCATATGACTGACTGGCCTTGGATCATGTTTCACAACTTCCTAAATCCTCTCAAACAAGGAACAGCCAGTTTCAGTGAGCTGCCAGCCTATGTACCTCTTGCTAAGTGACTCCAGGCCAGGCACTAACAGCAACCAGCCTAGATTCACAGTTTGGCTTCACCTGGGCATCTCCAAACCCAGCACAAATAGCAGCCATGTCGGATTGCTCTATAGCTCAAACAGAGTGACCCCAGGCAAAACACAGGTGAGACCTTGGCCTGTACCGCCTGGGAAAACCCAAAGCCAGGGTACCCAGTGGACAGCTACAGACCACGTTAGAACACCACCACCCTGCCGCCACACAGCTGATCCTCCATGGAGGGCAGAGGTTGGTGGTCAGTGGTCACAGCCAGTCCTTGTAGCTGACTATCTTGGGTAAATCCCTTCTGTTGACCTTCCAGCAGCAATCAAGTCTCAACTACAAGAAAAGGGAGTACTCGGCCCTCACAAAGGGCACACCACAAGTACTCAGCTTGGGTGATAGGTAACTCTGTGCCACTGGACCCTACAGGATGCCTGAAAGGTTAAAGTCAGTGCCACTTGCTGTCATAGCACCATTTGCTGAGCAGGCCTGTGACCTTGTTAAACATGACTCCCATTTCACTCTTCTGAGCTTGTGTCCCCAGGACTGGACATGACTGGGAAGCAAGAACAGAACTAACTGCTCCCCACAGCCACAGGCAGAAGATAACATTGGAACAAACCGTAGCTTTGTGTTTCAACCCCCAACAGCCCAGGGGCCACACAACAGCAAACCTCCCACCCTTTTTAGATCTAATTATAATCCAATAAAGGCTCAAAGCCCCCACCCCTCAATGGTGTATCTCTCCACACCATGCTCCTCTCCTTTCCTGGAGGGTGAATAAAAACTTTACAATTTCTTCTCTTTGTGAATTCTTTCACGGACTGCATCGCCATCCACCTTAATAACACCTACTACAGCAGGCCACACTACCAAGACAGGGAGTTGTAGCAGCTCTACCTAATACATAGAAACAAACACAGGGAGGCTGCCAAAATGAGGAGACAAAGAAACATGGCCCACATGAAAGAACAGAACAAAACTCCAGAACAAGAACTAAATGAAATGGAGATAAGCAATCTACCAGATGCAGAGTTCAAAATATTAGTTATAAGGATGCCCAAGGAACTTAGTGAGGACCTCAACAGCATAAAAAAGATCCAGTCAGAAATGAAGGATACATTAATTGAAATAAAGAACAGTTTTCAGGGAAACAATAGTACAGTGGATGAAGCTGAGAATCAAATCAATGATCTGGAACATAAGGAAGAAAAAAACAACCAATCAGAACAAGAAGAAGAAAAGAGAATCCAAAATAATGAGGACAGTATAAACAGCCTCTGGGACAACTTCAAGTGGTCTAACATTTGCATCATAGGGGTGCCAAAGAGCAAGAAGAGAAAGACCAAGAAATTGGAAATCTGTTTGAAAAAATAATGAAAGAAAACTTCCCTGATTTGGTGAAGAAAATAGACCACAAGTCCAAGAAGCACAAAGAATCCCAAACAAGACGGATATACAAAGGGGCCCATCCAAGACACGGCTATGGAGAATCATGGATATGGAGAGCATTTTGATTGTTGCCAGATGAGAAGGGGGTGTGGGGGAACGGGTGAAGAGGTGATGGGATTAAGAAGTACAAATAGGTAGTTACAGAATAGACAGGGGGATGTAAAGTCCAGTACAGGAAATGGAGAAGCCAAAGAACCTACGCATGACCCATGGACATGAAAAATGGTGTGGGGTGCCTGAGGGAGTTGTGGGTTTTGGGTCAAAGGGGGAAAAATTGGGACAACTGTAATAGCATAATCAATAAATCAATAATATATATTGATATTTTTGGAGTCTGTCTTATGTTAGTATCTCTATCACTTCCCGGACAATGCAGTGACCTACAACTTTATTCACTCTTTCTTACCTTTGGGGCATCATTGTCATGCATTTTAATTCCGCATATAGTTTAAACTTCATAATTAATGATGATAATATCATTATTACTATTTTAAGCAATTGATATTCTTTATATTAATATTCTCTATTGTTTTTCATTCCTTCCTGTGGTACCTTTCTTCCCATCCAGGATTCTTTTTATTTTGTCTGAATGACTCACTTTAGTGTATATTTTGATACAGGTATAACAGTGACAAATTCTATCAGCTTTTTTTTTTGTCAGAAAATGTTTATTTTGCTTTCACTTAAAAAATTTGAGATATCGTTTACATATATAAATCACTCTTTTAAAGTGTACAATTAAGTGGTGTTTAGTACATTCACAAAGTTGTGCGACCACCACTCTCTAACTGCACAGCATTTTCATCTCTCCAAGAACACCCGTGCCCCTCGGCAGCCACTCCTCGCTCCGCTGCCCTCCAGCGCTGCCCCGCACCCACGGGCTGCTTTCCCTGGGGGCGCCTGTTCTGGACACTTCACGTAAATGGAATCATGGCACGCGTGGCTTTTTGTTTCTGGTTTATTTACCTTGGCATAAATTTTTTTTTAAAGATTTTATTTATTTTCAGAGAGAGGAGAAGGGAGAGAGAAAGAGCAATGTATGGTTGCCTCCCACATGGCCCTCACCGGGGACCTGGCCCGCAACCCAGGCATGTGCCCCGACTGGGAATCGAACCGGGATCCTCCGGTTCCCAGCCCGCACCCAACCCACTGAGCTACACCAGCCGGGCTACCTTGGCATAAATTTTTGAAGCTCATCCATATCGTAGGATATATCATCACTTCTTTCATTTTATGGCTGAATAATATTCCATCGTGTGGGTGTCCTACATTCAGTCCGTCCGCTCAGCGATGGCTGGGAGTTTGAGTTGCTTCCAGTTGGGGGTTATTGTGAGTAATGCTGCTGTGGACACTCGTGTGCGGGGTTTTCTGTGGGCATGCGTTTTCAACACTTTTTGCCATATACGAGGGTCAAACTGCTTGGGTATGTGATAGCACTTTACTGTATTAGCTTTTACAAGTTTATACTGAGTGACTGCAAAATTGTTTTCCAGAGCAGATGTACCATTTTCCGTTCCTATTAGCTGTGTACAAGGCTTCCAATTTCTCCACGCCTTTGCCCGCACTTCTTACTTCCCTTTTTGAAATAATAGCCATCTAGCTGGGATGAAGCGGCACCACACTGCGGTCTTCATTTGCATTTTCTTCATGACTAATGATGATGGTCATCGTTCCGTGCTTGTTGGTCATTGGTATGGCTTTCTCGGAGAAGTGCCTACTCAAATCTTTTGTGCGTTTTTAAAACCAGGTTATCTTTGGATCCTGATTTATAAGAGTTCTTTTTATATTCTGAACACTAGACCCCTAGAAAATGTATGATTTGCAAATATTTTTCTCTCATTCTGTAGATTGTCTTTTCATTTTCTTGATAGTGCCCTTTGAAGCACAAAAGTTTTAAATGTGAAATAGTTCAATCTATGGTTGCTTGTGCTTTTTGATATCATGTCTAAGGAACTGTAGCGTTTGGTCATTTATTTGTTTTGTTTCATTTTGTTTTGGGGGTGAATGAGTTAGGAATTTTGTATACAAAATTATATAATCTGAAAACAGAAACACCTTACTTTTTTCCCAATATTTACTTCTTTTCCTTGACTTACAACCTTGTCCAGAACCTCTAATACAATGTTTAATAGACGTTGTGGGAATGGACATCCTTGTCTTGCTTATCTTGGAGGGAAAGCTTTCGGGTTTTCATCATTAAGTATGCCGTTAACTGTGGGGTTTTAGTTGATTCCTTTATCGTATTGAGCTTAACTTCTTTTTTTTTTTTTTTTTGAAGGCAATTTTTGCTGGATATAAAATTTTTGCTGGATATTTTTAATTTTTTAAAAAAGATTTTATTTATTTACCTTTAGAGAGGAGATGGGATGGAGAAAGAGAGGGGGAGAAACATCAATGTGTGGTTGCCTCCCATGCGCCCCCCACCGGAGACCTGGCCCACAACCCAGGCATGTGCCCTGACTGGGAATTGAACTGGTGGCCCTTTGGTTCACAGGCTGGCACTCTATCCACTGAGCTACACCAGCCGGGGCTATTTTTAATTTTTTTAAAAAAAGTGTCCCCATGATGAGTTTAGATGTGGTTTTCCTTATAGTTTTCCTTTTGGGGTTTTGTAGAACTTCTTAAATCTGTGACTTAATGTTTTTTTCTAGTTTTGGAAAATACTTAACCCATATCTCCATTATTGCTTCTGAGTAGTTCTCTCTCAACTCCAAATACATGTATTTTAGACCTTTGCACAATATCTGATATGTCTCTTTTCTGCATCTTTAATTTTTTTCTGCATACTTCAATCTCAGTATTTTCTATTGACCAGTTTCTCAGTTTACCAATCCTTCCTTCCAATGTTTCAAATCTGTTGCTAAATCCATTAATTCAGTGTTTATAAATTTTAGCTATTGCATTTTTCATTTCTAAGGTTTCTGCTTTTAAATAGATTTCATACTTCTGGTGGAATTCTTGAACATGCTAATTGTAGTTATTTTAAAATCGTATCCGAGGTCGTTTTCTGAGTCACCTGTGTGTCTACGTCCGTTGTCTCTTTCTTTCTTGGTTTTCGGTCATTCGATACTTTTTTTGGTTTTCCTTGTCAATTGAAGTGAATGCTGTACATTGTGTGTGAAAAATACAGAGGCTTTGGAGAAAGTGAAATTTTCAGACAGGTTTAAATTTTCTTGTAGCAGACAGACAGCATATAGGCAGATCACCTTGATGTCATCAAGACGAACCTACTTCTGATTTTTTCTTGCTCTTTAGGCATAGCGTTTCATGAATAACTGGGTATTTGCCAGGGCCCATCTTTCTTACCAGGCCCCAAACTTCAATCCCTCCCTTAGCATTGTGAAACTCCCTGCACCTCTTAGCTTTTTAGCTTATTGCCAGATGCTCTCTGCTAGGTTGCTTGGTATGCAACTCATGTGCAATGACTTAGCAAATTATTTGAGAGAAAATTGCACACCGAACTTCAGTGCATTCTTCTTCCCTCTGAAATGCTAGCCTCTTGGGTCCTGTCAGTCTGGGTCGCTCTTTCATGGCTTGTCACAGTGTCTGTCCTGCTTGGCCGTTGTTCCCAGCTGGGGATTAATCTGATGCCAGCCACTCTATCAGGGCCAGAAGTGGAAGTCCCCTTCCATATTTTAGTTTACAAATTTAAGATTCACTTACATTTAAAATGCTGTGAAGCCCTGGCCAGTGTGGCTCAGTTGGTTGGAGCACCATCCCGTAGAACTAAGGGTTGCAGGTTTGATTACCGGGCAGGGTATGTGCTTGCGTTTCGGGTTCAATTGATGGTGGGGGGCATGAGCCAGAGGCAACCGATGGATGTTTCTCTCTCATATCAATGTTTCTCTCCCTCCCTTCCCCTCTCTCTAAGACCAATGAGCATGTCCTCAGGTGAGGATTTTTAAAAAAAGATAAAAAACTTACCGTGTACTCTCTTGCTGGCTCTGCCTCTGACTTTAAAAGAAAATAAATAAATAAAAAATAAAATGCTGTGAAATAGTGCGATCATACAAAAAGATATAAAGAATGATATGAAAAGTGAGACAAAAGTCTGTTTATAGTTGTTCGCATGGAAAATAACACAATGATTAATAAATAATAATACAAGAATGAGCTTGTCTCTGCGTTTTATGCACTCACAGCTGTAAACCCACTCTGCCCTCCGTAAAGAACATCCATGGTAACTGCGCCCGGTTTTCCCAGACCATTGAGACCCCTCGTCACACACCCCCCTTTTCTACGCCGTTTGACGTTTGGTGTTTACCATGCTCTTGAAATTCTCTGGGCTTGCAGGACACCTGTACGTCCCCCTGGAGCAGCTTCCCCTGGTGTCAAGGTGTCAAGTGTGACATTGATGGTGTTCTTGTCTAACTTACTTTTTTCGTTTGGTTTGTGAGCGTCATTTGTCTGTGGTGTGAAGCTGCGATTCATTCTCACGTTGAATGATTACACCAAAATTTCTCTCTCCGTGTTCTTGTGATGGGTCTTTAGGTTGTGTCCAGCTTTTCACTATTAAAGTCAGTGCTGCTGTGGGCGTTTCTGCCTCCAGGGCACACGTGGCCGCTGCTTCTGTGATGTCCAAAGGGGCGATGCTGCTGGGTCTCGGGCGAGCGGGGCCTCGAGTGAATCAGATGCAGCTGGACTATTTTTCAGAGCAGTCACTTCAATTTCCACCCCCACAAACTGAGTGAGAGGTAATGTTCTGCGGTGCCCTCGGCCACACGTGATGTCCTCAGACTTTTAGTTTTGGCCAGTTGATAAGATTAAAATGGTATGTCACTGTGCTTTTTATTTGCATCTCTCTGTTGACTGTGAAGGCAGGGCTTTATGTTCTCCATAGCACCCACTTCCTCCTGATTTCCTGCCCCCAAGCGCCTCCATTTCCCCAGAATCTCCTGAAACCTGGCCAACTTTCAGTCTGAGTTACCACCAGCCCAGAAATCAGTTCTCGGCACTGGAGCCTGGGGGATAAACGCCTCTGCAGGGCTCCGCACCCCCTGGCTGTGCCCGTGCGCTTCACCAGCAATGGCGCATGTCGCGCTTACCACAAGCCTGTGGCAAAGGGTAGTGCCCCCCACCTTACAGATGAGAAAACAGAATCAGAAGGTCGGGGACTTGCCCAGGGACACCCAGATAGGACCCGGCAGACGCCAAGCCAGGTGCCTTCACTCTGTCCGCTGTGGGAGGCTGCAGAGGTCGGGCTGCTGCTGCAGGGCGCCCTGTGACCTCACTCAGGAAGCACACCTGGAGGTCCGTGTGCATCTGGGGAGTGAGCTGCTGTCACCCTCAGGAGTCAGCCTGACGGGCAGACCTGCAAGGAGGTAGATTCAGGGCCTGGAGCACAGCGGGATGGGGAGGAGCTCCTGCTCAGGCGTGTGGGAGCTCTAGGAGACGCCTAGTGCAAGGCTGCTGTTTCCCAGAAGTGAGCGGCTTATTTTAGATGGGGTCAAATGTCCCTGGACCCTCTTTCTACCTTCTTTCGATCCTCTGACAACAGAGGGGTGAGAATCTCAGTGTGGTGCTAGTACGCCTTAAACACCCCTCTGACACCCTCTGGCCTTCCTTTTTAAACAAAGGCATACAAGGTCTCAAGTCCTAAGAGTCTTAGGCAGGGGCTACTATTTTCTTAAAATGTAGTTATATCTTTTTTTTTTTCCTGTGTTTCGTTTTTACGTTTCACTGTAAATGGCTTTATGGCAAGTTGACTGTTTTGTTTAAGAAATGCATATGTAATATCTACTATATCAGGCTGTGTTTCAAATGCTTCACAAATACTGACTAATTTAATTCTCCCAAGGACCTTGCGATGTAAGTACTGCTATTATTATTTCCATTTCACAGATGAGGACCTTGAGGCCCAGAAAGGGAACTTCCCCAGATCACACAGCCTGCCAGTGGCAGTGCTGGCCCCGGCACTGAGGCCGGCCGGCCCGGGTCTGTGTTTTAATTCCTGTGGTACACACCGCCTCTCTGTCTCATACTAGTGATATACCTGTCGATGGTAGTCATAGTACATCTTCTTTTAAGACATGTTTATTGGCACAGAAAGGGTGAGGTAAAGTGAAGATAAATAGCAAGTACATAAGAGCAGGGGGGAACGCCCTGAACGCAGTCAGTGGTGGGAGTTCCGGAACTCTTCAGTGTGGCCTCGTGGACGCTGAGTGCAGAGTGATGGGCAGGGAAAAGGCGTTCAAGGAGAAGGTGCGGCACAAGCGTTTGCGCCACGCCAAGGCAGAGAGGCGTGACGGCTGTGGGGCGCTCAGGGGACAGCGAGTGACTCAGAGCAGCAGACCAGCAGCAGCAAGAACGCAGCACCCCTGGGTGGCAGCGCACGGAGCACGGGGCACTGCCGCGTCTGCTCTCCCACTGCCGCTTCCTCACTGCCAGGCGCGGTGGGCGTTGTCGCCCGTCTCCCGTTACAGACGGTGACTGAGCTCAGAGAGCAGGAGGACCAGAGAAGCTCCAGGGTCCTCTGCTTCCTTCTGGCCCTTAGCTCTATTCCACTGTATCAGGTTTCTTTGGTGGCAAGAAACAGAAGCATAATTCAACATAGTTGAGCAAAATAGGTGTCGTTTAGCTTATGTAAATGAAAAATCCAGGTATGGACTTCAGAGACAGCTGAATCCAGGTCCTCAAATGATGCCATGGGGACTCTAGTTCTATATTTCTCAGAACTGGCATAATTTTCAGGCAGCCTTTCTATAAGAGGTGACAGAGATGGGTACCAGCTTCTAGTAGGCACCCCCCAAAATTCCTCTTAATTAGGGTTTAAAAAAATTCCCAAGACTCATTGGCCTTGCCTGGGTTGGTGTCCATTCCTGACCCACTCACTGTGGCCAGGAAGGTGGGTTGCTTTACTGGCCAGAGGTTCTCCTCATAAGAGGAGAAGAGACGCCAGGCAGACAGAAGCAGCAGATGCCCTCCATCCATGCCCCCTCCATCCATCCCCCCAGCCTGTTTGTCATTTGTGCAGAACTGAGGAGTGTGGGGGGAGGAGGAGCCTTGAGTCTGGATGTGGCTGTGGTGGAGCCTCCGGAGAGCGAACTGGAAGGAGCTGGGCGAGGCCTTGTGCTGGGGCTGGCGTCGCGGGTGTGGGCGCGCCAGTGAGGGGCAGACCCAACTCTGCCTTCCACAGTGGGCGGTCGGGTCCTCAGTGTGGCAATAGGACTCCTGCGGCAGGGCCTGGGACTAGATCAGGGCTCTTTAAAGCAGCTGTAAATGGGATTTGCCCCAGCATTACCTCATTTTAATAGCAACGTCATTCGTTTTTAAACATGTTGGGAAAACATGCACAACTATGGAGAGTATTGCTTTGGATGAGGTTGGAGTTAATTTTTAAGTGGCTTCATTTATAGAAAACATGTTAAATAAATAACAGTACACGTGATCTACAAACACAGCCAACATTTTGAAAGTGAGAAATTTGGGGACGTTTTGTCTAGATCATTCTGGAATTCTTCCATTTCCGATGCTGTAAACTCCATATTATTGAGTGTTTATGCGTCAGGGGTCATGCTTAAGGTTTTCTGAAAATTGCCTCCTTGAATTCTCACAAGAGCCCTGGAAGTGGGCTTTACTGTTTTCTGCAAGGCTCAGAGAGGGGAAGTGACTGGCCCAGAGCCACACAGCTGGTAATCTGAACTCTCCGTGCCCTTCGCCACTGCCCACTTTGTGACCTGGTTGGAGCTCAGAGAGTGCTCTTGATGGGGCCAGAGAAGGATCTGGGGGAACCTGGACGGTGGGGCCTTCCCCGCCTGGGCTCAGGGATGGTGCCTGGAAGGAGCCATGTGAGTGACGCGGTCGCTGCGTGGGTCATCCCTCCAGGCTCCCGTTCCAGCTATTCCCCTGTCTGTGGGGGTGGTCTGGGCAGGGTTCCTGGGCCTGGGAGGTGGACCCACTGTCCTCTGGTTGGCACCCCCCCAAGCAGACACAGAACTGAGGGTGTGATGGGCAAAGTACCAGCTCGAGACTGGCACTGCCAGCCTGGTCCTTCCTCTGCCCAGGGCACCAAAGCCCACTCTCGTCGCGACAGGCTTGCCCCGTTCTCCAGAGAGGTCTGTCCTCCATCGCGCCTCGTCCAGGCCACCTCTGCTTGGCTGGGTCTCGGCTCCGGCGTGCTCCCTCGCGGGCTAACCTGGGCTCTGGGTTGGGTGACAGGCTCATTACAGGACTAACCTTATCCTGCGTATTCAGTAAAGGTCTTCTCTGTGGGCGAATCTTAGATTTGTTATTTAGAAAGGAGACAATTTATAGGGCTGATGTCAGCACAGGTGTTTCACGGGAAAGAGGACTCAAGACCGCGGCTCATTAAATACCGCTTTCCAAACCGGTGTCCCCTCCTCTCTTCCCCACCCGCCCTCCTCTCTTAGCTGCATAAAGGCCACATTTAAGTCCACACACAGGATAGCCTGGGTGTGTATGGGACAGCAGTGAGACCTTCCCGCTTTGAATTTGCCTGTCATTTTGTGACCATGTAGGGGGACAGGAAGAAGGTGGGAGAAGTGGGGAGGGGTCCATGGGGAGAGTCAGCCATTTTAAGGGGCAGGAGTTCTTGGGAGTGTCCTTGGGCTCCTCAAAATCTTATTTTTCTGAGACAAGTCCAAGAATCTGAGGCAGTCCTCCAGGAGAGGGGCGGGGACTAGGGGTGAGCTATTCGGGTCCCTTGATCCCAGGCCCAGGCCCACCCTCTGCTGTGCCTCTCTTCCAGGCCCCGGGAGTCAGCATGCTGCGTGGCTGGGCTGCCCCTCTGCTCCTGCTGATGCTCCATGGCGGTGAGTAGCTGGCCCGCCATGTGCAATGGGAGGGCCGGGCTGGCCAGTGGGCTCTGTGTCACGGATGGAGGAGGACCCAGGGTCAGTCTGTGGCATGTGATCACTTGAGGCTGACACAAGGGGAGCAGCCAGCTCTCCATGAACCAGAATGCACCGAACCAGAGAGCTTTACCAGCCAGGAGTTGTTCAGGCAGGTCTTGGGCAGCCCCGCCCCCAGCTCGGGTCTTTGTGTCTCACCGGGCGACGAGAGGCTGTGGCTGCGTCCTTCTTTCCCACCGCTCTCTGCCTTGGCTGGCTCCAGCCCTCAAAGTGAGGAAGTCCTGCCTTTGGTCCCACCTCAGTTTCTCCTAGTGGATCCTCTCCAAAAATCACTGGACCCTCAGCAGGCACTGATGTCCCCCAGTGGGGAGGTGTGGAGGTGGAGGCAGAAGTAGCCTGAGCTTGGAAGGTTGTCCTGCAGGATCAGGAGATGCTGCAGTCAGGGGAGATGGCAGAGACCAAACTGGGCAGAGCTGGGAGTTAGACACGAGGGCCGCGCGATCTGGGAAGCCTTCCCGGAGCAGGTGGGACACCGCACACTGGCATGACTGGGGCCAGACTGGGGGCAGGAGGGCCCAGCGCAGCTGTTCTGCTGACCATCGGCATTTCTCTCTGGTTTTAACTAAAAGGCCCAGAGCCTCGAATAGCTTCTGCAGGAAACAGGGGTCGGGCTCCTCTGTTTGCCTTTCTGAGCGACCAGCACTCTGGCCTGACTCCAGCTGGCCTTTGGGTTGCCCACCGCAGCCCCACACCCCGCGGGCAGGATACCGAGGCCCTGCTGTGCGCTGGGTGCTCAGCATTGTCCCGTCCTTCCTCTGCAGCCCCGTGAGGTCTGTGCCGCAGTGGTGCCCATTCTCAGTTGAGAAAACTGAGGCTCAGAGAGGATTAGGGAAAGAACTTCGGCCACACAGCTGAGCAGCGGCAGATCTGGGACCAGTTCACAAATCTGCCTGATTCCTGCGGTCTTAACCACCTGCCTTTGCTGCTTTTATTGAATGTGGGCTGCAGGGGCATGATTTCCTATATATACCTCCACATACTCCAAGGGGTCCTGTATCCTCAGTTTACAGACAGTGACACGGGGCACTTGTGAGTCACATGGCTACACTTTGATAACCCTGGGCAAGGGATGGCACCGGGGATCTTAGCCCAGAGTCGGGGTACTAACCAGGAGAATGGTTTTTTACTGCCTCTTGTCCCTGATGTCACTTCCATGCTGGTTCAGGGGCTGCTGTGCCCTCCCCAATCTTTCATTCCAAGTTTGGAACAAACCCTGTCCCTTGGTGGCCTTGAGCCTGGCTAGGTAGGCATGACAGCTCCTCCCCCAGTGCTGGAGTCCCGAGAGAACCACAGGGTACAGACTTGGAACAGACAGCCCCATGGAGGCTCCTGCAGGGCCGGGTGGGGGTCCTGCCAAAACCAGCCCTCCATTCTCCACGACGCGCTGAGCGAGCCGTCTGTGCCCCAGTGACAGGCCCTGGGCTCCTCCTGGAGGGAAGCCCCTCCCTGGAGCAGGGCACACCCCCCAGCTCAGGTCCCTTGGTCACGGCTACCCGAGGGCTGTTGAGGATTCTGAGACCATGTTCCAGGAGACGGGGTCACTATGTGTGTGCAGTGTCTGCGTGTATGTGTGTGTGCGTGTGTGTGTGTGTGTGTGAGGGGAGAACTGGCACAGACTAGACTTCCTGGGTGAGCCTCAGCAGCCCAGACAGGGAGAAAGAGGGACGGTGCGGTGTGTCCCACAGCCTCAGTGGCCTGGTCTAGAGACTGGGGTGGAGACGACCGAGGGACTTTTCGGTAGCATTGTTCTTGGCTCCAAATCCAGCTTTTGACCTGGAGTGGGAGTGACCACCCCCCTTTCCACCCCTGGGTCTTTAGTCAAGAAAAATAGGGAAAAGCCACTAAAAATAAATCCACTTAAGAGGGGGAACAAATTTCTGGTAAATAATGTGGAAAAAAATAAGAGTGTTGGCACTTGATCTTACAAAACTAAAACGTATTCCGTTTATTTTGTCAAACATGGAGCAAATTTAGGTTGTGCCCGCACCTCTCCTGTGGCACCGAGGCAGCAGTAGCTGAGGGAGGCGGGAGAATGTGAGATCTTCCAGTCAGATTGCCGGAGCGGGTGACCCCTGGGCCGCTGGCCGGTGGCAGTATTGGTCTGGGCAGCAGGGCGATGCAGGCACTTGGCAAGAGCATCCGAGGCCTTCTCGGTGTCCTGAGCTTTCCTTGTGGCATCTCCGTGGCCTGTGTCCTCTCTTGCTGGGACCAGCTGCTATAGAGCAGAGGGCTCCTCCTTGTCAGGGACCGAGGCGGCGTCAGCAGTGTTCTCACTGATTCATGAAGGGCTCTCTGGGGAGGTACAGGTGTGCCCTGCATGGGGGAGCTCAGGAGGCACCACCCTGAGAGGGAGACTGGCCAGGAGGGACGCTGACTTGGTGGCTTGACACAGAGCCTTCAGGGAGACAGCTGAGGGGGGCCCTGCTTAGTTAATTACATTGCACATTAGGAGTGTCTTGTCTCCATAGCTAGCCTTAAAACTTTGGGGCCTCAAACAAGGAATCTTAGGTGACAAAGACCTCCTTGCTTCAGTCCCACATCTTAGTGGCCCCTGAATGACCACAGTCATCCTGGCCCTGGGACGCCTGCCAGCCCTGGAGGGCGTCGGGGGAGGAGCTCTGTAGCCCCCTTTCAACCCGTATTGAGGCCTCTTTCTCCCCTCACCCTCCAGCCTGTGGTTGCTCAGACCTCATCTGCTACACTGATTACTTCCAGACAGTCACCTGCATCCTGGAGACATGGACCCTCCACCCCAGCATGCTCACCCTCGCCTGGTAAGTGGCTGAGCCTCCCCAGCCCTAGGGGTGCTATTCAGGGGAGCATGGTCCTGGGGCAGGACCACGGGGCACCACAGACTGAGCTGGACCTGCTGTGTGCCCAGCAGGTAGTTTAGCAATAAAA
The DNA here is from genome assembly GCA_004026765.1 of Micronycteris hirsuta. Classification (NCBI taxonomy): domain Eukaryota; kingdom Metazoa; phylum Chordata; class Mammalia; order Chiroptera; family Phyllostomidae; genus Micronycteris; species Micronycteris hirsuta. Next base: position 7,487 of record PVJI01022542.1, on the reverse strand, counting down.
ATAATAGGTGCCACTTTCTGGCGCTCACCCAGCAACTTCAGCAACAGCATTTGGTTTCAGCCCAAGAAAGACTGGCTGTGAGGGGTGGGGGGTCACTGTGCCCATCTGACAGAAGACTGCATAGGGCTCACAGGGCTTGTCCAGAGTGTGAGTTGGAGGGACAGGGGGCCGCTCTGGCCAGCTCCAAAGGCCATACTCTTTCACTCACACAGTGATTCCCTCCGGTCGTCATGATTATGACTCTCATTTTGTGAGGACAATGAAGTTCAGAGAGGTTATGCAACTTGCCCAAGGTCACACAGCCAGTGAACAGCGTACCTGGGATTCGAACACAGGCAGCCTGACTCCAGAACCCACAGGCTCCTATGAGTCCATATTGTCAGAGAATCGTGCACAACACTTGTTGTGGAAGCGTAGGGCAGACTTTATTTAAGACCGTCATGACAGGTGTAGGGATCCTGCCTTGGCTTTTGCCGTGTAGGACAGAGGTTTGGCTCAACTCTGAACACAACAAGGAAGAGTTGGGATTTACAGCCAAGGAGCAGGAAGGGGTCAGCGGATGGAAAACGACTGGGAGGAGATGTCAGGGGTCAGGGGGCATCTGGCTGTCCTGACCTAATAGGACTCTTGCTGACGGCATCCCAGGGGATTGGACGTCACCCAGGGTGGCGGAGGATGAGGAACCCAATTTGATGTTAAGGGTGAGGAGTCTGGCTAAACTGATGTAGCAGGAGTCTTGCTAAAAGTAGAAAATGCAGAGACAGACGCAGGAAGCCAAAAGCCAGGGCCCAGTGGAGGGAACAGTTCAGAGGGGCCTGAGTCGTGTTTGGTCAAGGAGAGACTCTGTCAACAGGCCACTCAGGATAAAGAATAGCTGGCTTCTATTCTGTCACCATTCATTCATTCATCCATCCAGAACACATTTATTAAGCTCCAGCTTGACACTGGCAAGCACCAGTGACTCAGCAGAGCCCAAACCGATAAGGCCCCAAGTGTCCTGGGCTGGCACACGCCGTGGAAATGACCAGCAATGCAGATGGTAAACACGAGCAGCCAACGGGATGCTTCCTGATAACAAGGAGTGCTATGAAGAACAGGAAGCTGGACCACAGGGTAGAGAGCAAGTGAGGTCGGGGAGGGCCTATGCGGTCAGGGCAGGCCTCTCTGGATCAGAAGGAGGCAGCCAGTGAGCTGGGGAAAGGGCGTTCCAGGCAGCGGGCGCTGCACGTGCAAGGGCCCTGAGGCAGGGAGAGCTGGTGAGTTGGAGGAAGAGCGAGGAGGCTGGTGTGACCAGAGGGCAGTGCACCAGTGCTGGGGAAAATGACAAGCGAAGGAGGCGAGAGGTCGGCAGAGGTCGGATTATATTGTGTGGGTGGTGAGAAGCCATTGCAGTTTTAGGCAGGGCTGTGACAGAGAGGTTTCAAAGCCCCCTCTTGGCTGCTGTGCATGTGAAATAGATTGCAGGGAGGGTGGGCAAGGTGACGCCCCCAGATAGCCATTTCCGTGGTCTGGGCTGCAGGCTTGCAGAGCACTGATTCATGAGAAGTTCCTATTCTAGCACATTTAACAGCAATCTGAACCCACACTTCTGTACTGACCCTGGACGGTGGTCATGTTCACAGCCTGACTTTGTAGGTAGGGAAATAACTGGCTGGTGAACTTCTATGCATACTTCAAAACCCACTGTTTCTGCCTAGTGGGAGTTAAAGAGCCAGAGCATTTCCCCATCCCCATATTAGCAACCTCCCCAGAAGTCCGCCCAGAGCAGGGACGGAGGTCCATTTGGCTCTTACCTTGGTCCTCAGCACAGGTGTCTATTGGGTGTTCAGTGGATTTGGAAGGAGGGAGAGTGGGAAGGAGACCTGGAATGCGCAGCGCCCTTGCTACAGGACAGGGACAGAGTTAGGCTCAGCTGAGGCAAGAATGGCCCAAATTTCCGAAGCCGAGAGCTGCTGCTCTGATGAGCCAGCGAGCTCCTGGTCTCTTGCAGGCATGCAGGCTGAGCCTGGACCACGCCCAGCGGGGCGCTTCAGGGGACGGTGTCCCTTCTGGGGTGGGGGGATGGCTGCACCAGGTACCCTCCAGCCCCACCTCAACCCCTCCCTCCCAAGACCCCGGGCGCCTGCCCTGGCCCTGCGCACTGAGCCCACCGGCCTCCCGCCATGACTGGCTGCTCTGTCCTCGAAGGCAAGACCCATATGGGGAGCTGGCGGATGAGGTCACCTCTTGCAGCCTCCACCGGTCCACCCACAATGCCACGCATGCAAAATACACGTGCCACATGGATGTGTCCCGCTTCATGGCCGACGACATGTTCAGTGTCAACATGACAGACCTGTCTGGGAACCGCTCCCGGGAGTGTGGCAGCTTTGTCCTGGCTGAGAGCAGTGAGTACTCCCTGGAGGAGGGCCAGGCGGGGGCTGGGCCCCTGCTCCCTGGGCAGGCTCTCCCAGGGCCTGCCACACTGACCTGTCCTATTCCCTGCCTGACCTCTCGTTAGGGCTCTACCCTTCAGATGCACCTCTGCTCACGGAGGTGACGTGCGATGGGTGACCCCGGGGCGTGGGCCTGAGCCACAGGAGGGCCAGAGGTGTGGAAGGGGTGGGGCTTGGGTGGGGCCTGGGGCTACCGTCTGGTGCGGCCCTGCCCAGCAGTGACCTGGTGCCTCAGTGGGAGCCCTTCTCGCTCAGACCCTGGGGACTCTGCCCACTATGAGGCAAGCGGGGGGCACTGAGTCACAAGAGAAAACCTCCCCATGGTTCCTCCCGTTCACTGGCTCCAGTAAGGCCTGAAGTCTTCCTCCTGGCCGGAGGAAGAGGGGAGGCCAAGGGGCAGAAGGGACCTGGTTGGTGGAAACAGTTGTCTTTGTGGATCTAGAATGAGGGCGGGGCAGGGAAGGGACGCAGAGGCAGCTTTCAGTGTATGTGTGTGTGTGCCCAAGTGGGGAGTCCAGTCAGGGGGTGAGAGGCCCGTCCCCAGAGGCATGCAAACACAAACTGCAAAGACAATCCTGCCTTCAGGATGGCCCAGCCCCTGGGGTGTGGGAGTTTCTGTCCCTACATCCCCAGTGGTTGAGGTGTCTCTCATCCACACTCTGGTGGCCCAGGTTACACTGCTCTGCTGAGTAGATGTCACGCCACAGAGGGTGTGGATGAAGCTTCACACACACCCAGACACACCCAGATTTTCACACATACACACACTCATAAACACTCCCTCAAAGGCATAGATGTTTCACCAACCCCTGGCCTAGACCACACGAACACAGACACCCACACTCTCTCACACGTTGTGCACACACATGCACACGCATACACATGCATACGTGCATACACACTCCCTCTGCCAGTTAGCTCCAGGCGTGGTGAGCTCACCATGCAGGGGTGCCCTCCTACCTCCTGAGAGGGCCAGGCTGGCAGCAGCTCCCCCGACGCCACCCCGGAGAGACAGCACAGAGCAGCGAGGCTCCGAGTGACGTTTCTGGCCCCCTCCCTCTGGCCCTCCCTGCCGGGGTCTGAGGCCAAGCCTGTGCTTGGACGTGGCAGGAACAGCCACGTCCCTGTGCACCCCTCTCCTGCTCCTGCCCTTCTTCCTCCTGGGCCCTGGGCTCTGTCTGTCAACAGCCCCCGAATTCCTCCCTGTACTGGCCCTCATGGGCCAGCCGGGGGCCCGTGAGGAAGCTGACACCCAGGCCTCCACCGGCCTGGGGAGGAGAAAGGAGGGCTCAGGAGCTACTCCGGTTCAGAAGGACCGGTCACTGAAACAGCCACGGCAGTAAAGCGCTCGCCACGGGGTGAAGGCGCGCCCTCTTTGCACCTTTGCAGTTTGTACACAACTGCAGAGCTCCTTTTGAACACTGAATTGAACAAATATTTCCTGAGGGCCTACTGTGTGCTGGGTTCTGTCCATGGAGGTGCAGGCACAGCACTGAGCCAGGAGAACTAAACCTGTGCCCCAAGGAGCTAAGACCCCAGAGGGGGCAGCTGGTGAGCGGGGCCACAGAGGGTTTTAGATGACAGCGAGCAGAGTCAGGGCAGGTGCCAGGGCCTTCACTTCCCTGTTACAGGAACACGACACTTGTCACTCGGTTCCCCTGAAGCTCCCTCCTTCTGCTACTCAGTTTAGTCTATGAACTTTCACTCTGTGTGACAGAAACAGATTCCCCTTCACAAGGGGGGAAATGAAGGCACATACCATGTGGTGTCCAGCTCATGCTGTGAAGCAAATTTGGGAAGGAGCCCAACCGGAAGCCTGGCTTTGCCCTTTGCCTGAGGGGCGCCCAGGAGGCGGTGGTGCGCGGTCCCGGTCTCCGCCCTAGCTCCTGCCGGAAGATGTCTGAAATGAGAACAGTCACACTCGGTCCTCTGTGTGTGGCAGACCGCTCAGGGCAGAGCAGCCCGGTGGGCACTCAGTGGTGGTTGCTTTCATCATTAGCGTGATAAATAGCGTCATTAACTATAGAGGCCGGGGGTGGTGTGACTCAGTGGGTTCAGCGTCGTCCTGCAAACTGAAAGGTCGCCAGTTTCAATTCCCACTCAGGGCACATGCCTGGGTTGCGGGCCAGGCCCCTGGTTGGGGAGCGTGCGGGAGGCAACCAATCAATGTTTCTCTCCCTCTCTTTCTCCCTCCTTTTACCTCTCTCTCAGAATAAATTAAAAAAGAAAAAACTAAGCAGAAATAGAAGAATGGTAGGTCTGGCCAACAGGTAGCTTAGAAGTTTTGGGCTTAGTAGCTGATTTTAACAGCTGAGCGATTTCCCACAGTAATCTGGATTTCCAGGGTTTTTCTTCCCGGCCTCCGTGGTCTGTATCCCTGCCCAGCCACTGCGGGCTGGGCCTGAGTCCCACACCCCCTTAGCCCGGGAGTCCCCAAAGCCACTTCACCTATTTCTGTCACCTGCCCACCTCTGTCTGCAACCCCAAGTCAAGTCCGAGTTTCTCACTTTTCAGGTGAAGAAACTGAGGCCCAGGGGCGGGAGGTGCTTCATCCAGACTCACTGGGGGTCACCAGTCCTGCTCACATAAAAGATGGGCCACCAAATCTCTCTCAGCAGCTACTAAATCACACCCAGTGTTACCTTTCTGGCTTTTTTTCTTTAAGTCAAACCATCTCCTCCTTTCAACGTGACTGTGACTGTGACCTTGGGACATTATAACGTCTCCTGGAGCTCCAGTTACGATTCCTACCCGCTCGTGGGCAAACTTCAGTATGAGCTGCAGTACAGGAGGCGGGGAGACCCCTGGAGCCTGGTGAGTACAGAGAATTGGTGGGGGGGGGCAGTGCAGAGCCCCAGGTCGGAGAGGGGAGCACCCGGGAGACAGGGGAACTTGTCGTCCACAGTCAGGAACGGAAACCAAGGACACACCAGGGATGGACACCCCCCCCCTCTCACTTTGTGCTGCCTTGTCTCCGTTCATTCCTGGGATAGGAAACCCCTTAGAATTGTTTCCTCCCACCCCGTCCCTCCCCGTCAGCATGCCAAAAAGGAAGGACTTGGCACGTCCTCAGGTTTCACCTCGAGTCCAGTGACAGCAGAAGTTTCAGAAATGGGGCCATTTGGAACCTTCTGTGTTAGAAGGACCGTGATTTCCAATGAGAAGCTTCCAGAGGAGTCCTTCATTTACAGTGTCAGTGAGGTCCAGGGTGGCCCACTATTTAGAAGAGTTCTAGAAGGACTCGCTCTTTAGAATGTCCCCAGTGGGAGGCTCTCAGAGGTATCCATTGCTAAGATGCCCCTAGTGGAAGTCTTCCAAATGCCCCGGGAGCGCCCGCTGCTGAAAGATTCTCAGTGTCAGCTGTTGGGAATGCGGCCAGTGAACTGTCACTAGGAGCAGCCGTCGCTGCTCCCGGGACACCCCGGGCCCAGCAGGGCAGGTCCCCTCCTGGGGCGTCAGAGAGAAACCGCACAAAGCTTTGTGTCGCAGGCCAGGCTGAGAGCACCCACGGCTCCGTGCGGCTCACACTGCAGGGGCCAGAACTCGGGCTGGGGTCTGGCCCTCGTTGGGGGAGTGGAGACCCTGAAGCAGGAATTCAGCCCTTTCACGGAGCCTGGGACAGGGGTTCTGCTGGAGGCAGGGCCGGCCGCGGCGGCTCTGACCCGGTGCGTCCTTGCCCTGTGCTGGCAGAGTCCCGGGAGAAAGCTGATCTCAGTGGATTCCAGAAGTGTCTCCCTGCTTCCCTTGGAGTTCCACAAAGGCTCCGCCTACGAGCTGCAGGTGCGGGCAGGGCTGCAGCCCAGCTCCTACTTCCAGGGCACCTGGAGTGAGTGGAGTGATCCCGTCACCTTTCACACCCATCCAGAAGGTAGGTGCGGAGCTGGGCGGACGCCTGCTCTTTGTGCCCCACTGTGTCCTGAGCCCTGAGTCTTCTGGCTTGGTCAGAAGGTGTCCAGTCAGCTGAGCACCCCAACCTGTAGCCACTTGACATTTCTGGAGCCCCTGCAGGCCAGGCCCTGCTCGGGGTGCCAGGTGCTTCTCCTGGCGGGGTGTGCCACTCCTAACAGCTCTGCGAGGCGAGGGTCATCACCCCCACTTTGCCGATGAGAAAACAGGCTCGTGGGGATAAAGCCACTGGCCTGGGGTGAGGGTGGGAGCGGATTTGAACCCTTATCCGTCTTACTCCAAGGCACTGGTAGTGTTCCCACCCTCCTCCCTCCACGGCAGGCGCACAGCCTCTAGTAGAGGCGGGCTCATTCGACCCCGTGTTTGCTTCTTTCCCAGAGATGAAAGGAGACTTGCACGTTGGCCTTCTGTACTTCCTCCTGGTCATCACTCCGCCCATCCTTGTCTTCTTAGGTCTGAAGATCCGCCTGCCTTGGAGGTGAGGCCCGGGATTCAGGGAGGTGGGGCAGGGGTCCACCGGGGCCACAGCCTCTCCACGGCTCATCCAGGGCTGGGGACACACCTGCCATCACGACAGTGATGGTGACAGGGTGGCGGTGGCGACCAGCTCTGTGTTTCCCGTGCGCCGGGCACTGTGCCGAGCACTCTCTCGACCCTCACAGCAGCCTGTGAGCTCGGTGCACAGCAATCGCCTCCATTGGACAATCGGGAAACTGAGGCACAGAGTCATTAAGGAACTGGCCCCAAATTGCATGGCTATGAAATAAAAGAGGTGGGCTTTGAACCCTGCACTCTTATCAGTGGCCTTGGCCGTGACTGTGTTTAAGCTTTGAGCCCTCAGGGGCTTGAGGGACCTCCAGGTGGGGTGAAGGGTGATAACCTACCTCTATCTCTGCTTCTCATCTGTGTATATGTTGGTTTCCTCTGAACACGATCATTGAGAGAAAGGATGCTGCTGATTAAAAATAAACCACGAGTGCCCGGGGCCTCCGTGAGAGCTGCGGCCTTGGTCGGATGCAGCTGCTGCACGCTGAGCCCCGAGCAAGCGGCAGGCTCCTCCCGTTCGTCTCTGGAGGGAGACAGAGGCGGAGAAGCCTGGGGCACCACGGCTGGCAGGAGCGCCCTTGGCGCTGGGCACTGGCCGCT
>PVJI01022541.1:0-25078 GCA_004026765.1 Micronycteris hirsuta | reverse complement strand
GGAACTTCTGCAACCTCTTTATACCAGTGAAGCCACCAGTTGGGCTCCCCAAGCAATTCTGAATATGTTCTGAGACAGTCTGAACCTCTTTGTAGTACCTTCAGAGAAGGAGAAAAAGGAGCAAGAGGAAGTAAGGAAAGGGGAAAATGCTGGATAGTAAGAAACATCATTTACATTTTATACCTGATTCACATTCACCGGTAAGCCAAGGGAACAAACCAAAGTAAAGAAAAACAGTTTCAATTCTAAACCGTCTCCTCTAACATTATCAATACTGTAGATACTGATATCGTTACTCTAAACGAGTCTTACTTGTCTTCATGGTTCATCAGGAGTTGGGGGAGTTGGCAGACCAAATGTTTGAAAACCCAGTGCCAGTGAAGGGCAAGCAGGGCCAAGCCAGCAATATCCACCTTTACTGTGTCAGCCACAGTCCAAAACCGGTCCCGCCACCGCAGAGCCTCCAAGATCTAAAACAAAGTAAACCCGAACTGCTCACAAACAATTCCCAAAGATACGGGACACCGACTTCAATTATTAATCAATATTCAACATACATACATGAAAGGCCTACCATTCCACTGGAATATTGTTAGGGACATTAAGGCAATGGAAGAAGGCAAAGATCCTCCTTCCTCCTAGCACTTGGAAGTTCAGAGCTATTCCGTTAGAGAAAATGGATTACTGGGTTCTATGGTTAAGTGTATAGATAATTCTGTAAGAAACCACCAACTTGTCTTAAAGAGCAGTGGCACCATACTGTCTTCCAACCAGAAGTAGGTGATTCAAGTTTGTTTCATTTCCTTGCTAGTAATTTTGGCCACTCTAGTGGGTGACAACACCTCACTATGGTTTCAATTTCCATTTCCTTGATAACGAATAATCTTGTAATTTTTCAGTTCTTACTGGGCATTCATGTTATTTTCTGAGAAGCATCTCTTCAAAAAATCTTGTTCATTCTTCGTCTTATTAGTTTGTTTACTTAATTTATGTATTTCTAAACAGTTGCTTCCAGTGTTTTCATTTTCTTAAAGTTGTCTCTTGTAATACAAGTTTTTGATTTTGATGAAATTTGTATAAACAATCCTCCAAAATCTTTGCCTATCCTCATTATGAAGATCTTCTCCTGTTTTCTTTTAGATGGTTAATAGGTTTAGCTGTTTTATATTTAGCCTATGACCCATCTTGAGATAACTTTTCTATAAAATGTATGGCAGGGATAAAGGGCTATTTTACTTTACCATACAGACCTAGCTGCTCCATCACTGTTTGTTGAGTAGACTCTTCTCCCCTAGTAAATGAACTTGCATGTCTCACAAAAAACGGTAACAAATCAACTGACCATTTATGTCAGGGTCCATTTCTGAATTCTCTTTTTTGTTTCATTGGTCTGTATGTCTATCCTTACGGTAATACCTACCATTTCCATTTATGTAGCTTTTTAATGTAAATTAGGGAAACATAAGTCTCCAAAATTGCTCTTGTAGTAATGTACTTTTACAGCAAAATAGTCTCCAGATTAGTGATTCTGTTTAGTTTCCATGAAGTAAAAGCTATTTTCATAATATCAAATTATTTGTCTTTTTTCTACATTGACATTTGTACTGATGATACAAAAAAAAAAGCATGATAAACAAATGGTGAGTGGGTATCTGGCAAACATTGTATTCAAAATGAATGAAGTGAATATGTCAGGTTGTCAAAATGATTCAGAGTTTTGCCACCACTGGTAAATTCAAGCTTTTAAGCAAAGCCTATAACTTAAAAAAACCGAGACCATGAAAACTTCCCAATACTGTAAGATTTTTCTGATGAGATCTGTGGTAATTTATGACTGTGACTGTATTTATCTTGAAGAATGAAATGTGTCAGCACTTAGAACACCTGACAACTCAGTTAACAATATTTTCCGGATTACCAACACTTGAGCTATAAACACACACAAGGGTAAAAGTCCTTCCAGGGTGCAAGCGAGGCCAATGATTGACAACGTCAATCAATGCATGACAACGTCAGTGACATTTTTTCAGATTCCATGTTATAAGTAACCTTTATAAAAATACTACTTGTCAAGTTGTGGTACAGTGTTAAAGAAAAATATTCACAATTTTATGTAACGGCTACTAAGATATTCCTTTCTTTTCCAACCTTGCAACTATGAACAGAGGTCAGTTTTCCTTCACCAACTTCAACCCAAAACATACACTGCAGGAGACTGAATGCAGACACAGGCGTGAGAATCCACTCTCTTCAGTCAAGTCAGGAATTAAAAAGACTTACAGATTTAAAATGTTATTCATATTAACATGAAACGGATTGGTTACTGTGTTTTTATATTTCTCATATTTATGTATTAACTTAATAAATATTGATAAATGTAACCAAAAAGATCTTTGGCATCATTAGCAACTTTTAGGACCATAAAGAGTCTTGAGACCAAAGAGTTTAAGATCTGCTACTGTAATTTACTAGACTTGCTAGTATAATCCAGATTCAAAACTCAAATCTGCATGTGACAGTGATGTCTAGAAAGGCTTAAGTAAATTACAATGTAACTGTTAAAACTCCTATGTCCAGCAACACATACACAGATGAGTAGTAGCATATTGCTCAGCAATCCGAATGAACTCTTGATACACAAAACAATGTGCATGCATCTTCAAATAACTATTTTGAGTAAAAGAAGTCAGACAAAAGAAAATATATACTGCATAATTTCATTTATAGAAAACGCTCTAGTAACAGAAAGCAGATAAGCGGACACCTGACTAGCGTGGAGACAGGGGAGAGGAAGGGAACGTGAAGAAAGGTGGGAGGGGAACAGATACACGTTCACCATCTTGATTGTGGTTGACTGTCTCACAGGTATATTCATATAAAACTTTAAATACACTCCATTTGTTATATGTGTTAATAATGTCCCCATAAAGCTTTAAAATGTGTACATATTTTAAACTATTAAGAACAATTACATTTTTCAAATAGTATCAGAGATAGTAACACTGAAGTTAAGTTAGTCTCATCTCTGAGAAACTTTGTGCCAAGACAAATGTTTAAAATAAAAACAGGTATATTTTTCCTTACCTCACTGACATTGGCATCAGATACCGTTCCCTGGGAGGACTGTACCCAGAGCAGAATTAATGCATCACAAAGTTCAAAAAAAGCTGCAAGATTGACCACAATTTCATGGGGCAGGCTGTGATAGCTCTCTGGATCTTAGAGTTGATGTAAATAAAATAAGAACATTCCATCAGATTTAAATACAGAATATACTGAACGTTTTTAAAATCAGCTGTAATGTAAAACTTAATATTCTCAGTACAAAGGTTTTGAAAGGTCAAAAAGAAAGCAAATTCTTTGCCTATTATTATTAAACCTTACGGATCAGGCCTGTATACCTACAGATGTTCACAGATGTCTTAGTCACAAGTATATGTTTAAATAGATAGCACAGTTATGAGAAGAGACAAACGAATATACCATCAATAGAAGCAGCTCTAAAAGCTGACATCTACAATTTTTTATGTTTCTATATACTTTAAATTTTTTCCAACAAGCATGGATCTCTTTACAATTTAAAAAAAAAGGAGGGACAAAAGAAGAACCTATAACCAAATACTTAGGAGTATGTACTTTTTGAGCCAACAGATGTAGATTTCAAGTTCTAGCTGTGACTTGCTAGAGATGTGACCGTGGGCATCTCTGTGCCACCCTTTTCTCTTTCATAACTTGGGACCTACATGGCATGTAGTTGTAAAAGTAAAGGACACCAAGGACGTGCAAAGAGCAGTTGATCATTAGTACTGAGTTAAGGGCACATGTTTGAAATCAGGCCAGCGATCCGAAAGGAATGGGTAAAATGGCAACAGCTACTGAATATGTCTCTTAACTTCGGCAACATTTTGCAATGAGACGTGTAACTGAAGAACATGAAAGGCAGTGGTCTTACCTTTATGGAAATCAAAGGACATTCTCAAGACACTATTTCTTAACTTTTTGCCACCAACAGAAACCAAATTTGCTTCAGTAAAAATTCGTTTTTCCCGGTCAAGATATATGATTGTCCTGAAATGAAATTCAATAACATAACAAACCATTATTGGTGGATAATATTTTTCATATCTGCTGAATCCTGAAAATCCTTGAAACGTCAATCTCCTTCAACCTGACATTCATCTCCTGCCTCTACCAAGGCTGGACTGGAGAGACAGAGGCGAAAGTGATGACAACTAAGTTGGAGGGAAAAGGACAGATGGCTGGAGAAAGCGGGGTCTAGGTGACGGCCAGGCCTCACTCTGTTGCTCTGCCGTGATCTGACAAGCTGTGCTTCCAGAAACCCTTACAATCAGGCATTACAGAGTTCATCTGTGGTGTAAGAAGTCATCTGGGAAGGTCGGGCATGAGTTATTGGAAGAGGAAACAAGGGGGTCTCTGAGGTGCTAGTACATATCACAGGTACGAATGTGTTCACTTTGGGAAAACTCATCAAAACCAGGTATATTCATTACGTTCACTTTTCTGTAATGTACCTTATACCGCAATTACAAAATTATTTTAAAGAATTTATTACAGTGATGGCCAATTTAAAAAACGGCTGGTCAGGTCCTGGCTAGGGAGCTCCGTTGGTTAGAACATTGTCCCAATATGCGGTGGTTGCAGGTTTAAGCCTTAGGGCACATACAAGAATCAACCAATGAATGCATCAATAAGTGGGACAATAAATGAATGTTTCTCTCTTTCCCTTCTCTCTCTAAAAATCAATCAAAACTAAGAACAGAAACATCAGCTTATATAACAATTAGGCAAATTTAAATGTGAGTGTGAATGTAACCATGCAGGTACTACGTATGTCTCTAGTATTTGAGAATGTGAAACATGTGACAGACCAATGGCTAAGGAAAGGACATGTGAGGGAACTGGTAGGTGCAAATGGAAGGAGCTGCAGGGAATCAACCAGAAAACAGGAGAAATATGATTATCCAATTATAAAGAATTAACCATAAAATAAATCCCACCATTAGTGCTAAGCTGGTTTATCTTTTAAAGCATCCTATTCAATTACTAAGAACTTGCAAAAATGACAGGGATTTTGACATCACAGTCAGAATTGCTTCGCTGAGCACAGAACACACAGGAGTAGTGGTAACAGATGCAATTATGTCCACCACCCCCCACCACTTCTTAGGTTCACAAGATTAAACACACCTAAGTAGTATTTGACAGAGACTTAGAAAAGGTATGCTCTGTGAAGCCATAGTGTACAGTCAGGCAAACGATGCCCAGAACAGCAGGCTTCACCTACTTATTTGCAATAGACTCTAAGAGGGTAAAGAGCTGCTCGGACTGGTCCATTTGTGGGTCAAAGTCCATCGAACTTCTAATGATGTCCAAAGCCTGCATATTCCATCGAGGGTCCAAAGGGATCACAAACTCGTCTGGTTTAAAAAACAAAACAAAGAATTTTGGAGTTAAACTCCTGCTGGACAAATTTCTGTTCACGATTTTCAATGTTTTAATTTGACTACATTCAGTTCCGATAGGGAAGAGGTGGCGCAGAGAAACGTTGGTTTCAGCCACGGTGCTGGAAAAGTAGAGCTCAACAGCTTTTATACTATTTCCTTTCTACATACAAAATTTCTACCAGTCCTGAAAATCTATTCCACTGCAGGATATAAATGTAATCATTACTGGACCATAAACATTCTAACCAATGGATTCACTTGCTGAGATCCCACTACTGGTCAGAAAAAAATCAATGGGCTTAATTACCCAATCATTTGCCATTAACCACAAGAACACCAACATACATGGCAGAAAATAAATGAATACGTCTCATTATTTACTTTCAATACACTTAAAAGCCATGTCTTTACAATAATAGGATGTAAATACCTATTGCAGCTAACACCTCCCTGAGCTCCTTTGGCTTAAACCTGGCACTTCTATAAATCAGCACTGATCTGCCTCTGACCCTCCCAGAGATTATGAGAATCAGAAGGAGGGAGGTAAGACCAAACAATGGTAACATTAATTTAAAGGTGGCTTGGTAAGATGGGTCGGTGGAGCTGAGAGCTAGAAATCCAATCGAGTACAGTACCTGTTACATTTGGCTGTAATATTTTGACGACATTACTGATCCCAGCTGAGAGAGAAGCTGAGTAAAATTTCCTAAGAGACGCAGCACTGGCTTCCAAATGAATCCGAACTGACTCTGTGGGAGAGGGACAGGCAAATGCTAGCATCTACAGCGAGCTATCCGATAACACTCTGCAATGACGAAAATGCTCTAGAGCTGATCTGTCAGAGTAGCCACTGTCCACCTGTTAGCGGTGAAATGTGGCCAGCACAACTAACGGATTGGGTTTTAGATTTTATTTAATTTTAATTAATTCATATTTATTAACCTTTTATAGGGACCTGTGGCTAGTAGCTATCATATGGAGCAATGCAGATAACAATAATTATACAAATACTCTCTCCACATTTTTAGACAGATCACACGTACCACAATAATACAAACATTCAACAGTTCATCTACAAGTTCTCATGGAGCAGAAAGGCTCATGTAAACTCAATTACTTTAGGCAACAAGTTCTATCAATAAATTCCATGTCTTGTATTTTACAACCCATACAATGTTGTTACTGTTGCTTTTTCCTCTTTTAGAATGAAAAAAGGACAAAGAAATTAAGCATGACAATTTAGAGCACCTGGAATTAGTAAACCTCTTGGGCCCTTTTAGGGGAAATGAATTTACCAAAACCAGCACCTTTACCAGACAGAATGGTTGTGCAGCACTAGTAGCACAAAAAGCAGGATGTTCAAACAAATAGAAAGTAACATAATACAGTTCATTTTCCTTTCGGATCTAATAGAAAGGTGGATAGACTCTGAAATGCTGAGCATTACACACGGGAAAAAAGTTTCTTTTGGACACATCTAAGGGCAGATGTGTTCCTTAATTTTTCTTAGTGCTTTTTTAAATAAAGATTTTATTTAATTATTTTTAGAGAGAGGGAGGAAGGGAAAAAGAGAGGGAGAGAAACATCAATGTGTGGTTGCCTCTCTCTCTCAGCTCCTACTGGGGACTGGGCCTGCAACCCAGGCATGTGCCCTGACTGGGAATCGAACTGGTGACCCTTTCTTTGGATTGCAAGCTGGAACTCAATCCATTGAGCCACACCAGCCAGGGCACATTCCTTAATTTTTTTTGTTTTGTTTTGTTGTTTTTTAAGATTTTATTTTATTATTAGAGAGAGGAGAAGGGAGCGAGAAAGAGAGAGAGAAACAGCAATGTACGGTTGCCTCTCACATGGCCCTCACTGGGGACCTGGCCTGCAACTCAGGCATGTGCCCCGACTGGGAATCGAACCGGGACCCTCTGGTTCCCAGCCCATGCTCAATCCACTGAGCTACACAAGCCAGGGCACATTCCTTAATTTTTTTTTTAACACCTGCACAGACAGTCATGCTAGGTCACAAATTTCTGGCTATGAGTCCTTCCATATTATTAGCAGCAATGAAGTCACAGAATAATATAGCTGCTGAAGAACTAAACAGGGTAGGTGTACATAAATTCACACATTACACAAATTAAGCTTTTCTACTCACCAAGCCCCTGTGGTATATTCTTGGCTAGATGATACAGCCACTTAACTCTGAGCATCCAATCTTGATTGGTTGCTCTTTCTATAAGCAATTTAACAGCCATGGCCAGGACATCTGGTTCATCAATCCAAAAAGAATCCACTTCAACTGAACTGAATTGCAAGCTCTCAGGGCTAGAGGACTGCATAATTTTCTCTAAGTCTGGCAAGGTAAGAGGCTGAATCCTGAAATGCAATGGAATAGGCAAAGTCAGTATCAGAATGAACTTTCATTTCACACTTCAAAGAACCAGGAAAATAACTTTACAAATAAGCACTCCAAGAGGTATTGGGGAAAAGGTGAGTCTCCTATGAAGAGGACAATTTAAAACATATACTGAGTAAGTAACATGTAGGGAGTAGCATGAAACGAAGCTATGACAGCTGGGTAATAAATGGCCACATAACATTCTGGCCTAGTTTGCTGGGTGACAACCATCATCATCAAAAGCGAACAACAGACTGAAGATGGTAGAGAGAGACACAGGCTCAATGCTCTGCTAACCTTGCCCAGGTGCTCGTTTCCATGCTCATCCTATTGAGGCAGTAAGCTAAGATCTGTCCATCACTTCGTACTGTAGAGAGGTGAGAATCTTCCGTAGCAAAGAGAGCTGAGGGCAGAGAGTCTGGCCACAGCCCCATGGCAAGAATGGAGCTACCCCAGGTTTCATGTGCTCGCAGAGAAGAAACATGTTTCTCCAGCAAAGCCTGCGCAACCTGGTAGGAGATAAAAACACGTGGTGTGTATGTGCTATTGTCAAAAAATGTACTTACAAGGTAACTTACTTTTTCTGATGATAAATTTCAAGAGTGTAGTATTTACATCTAACCTACTTTTCAGAAAAGTACCTGCATATCAGATCTCTGTTAGATAGTAACTGCAGTGGTACGCTCTCTCAGGTCATTAAAGTTATCAACAAAAACGAATTTCCTTGTACTAAGCAATGTGCAGTGTAACAACTTAGAAAGCTGTGTGAAACACCTTGTGGTACCTTCTGGTTTGCTGGTGAATGCTGGGAGCGGACATAGGCTTCCCGGCATGCTTCAGAAAAGGCTCTGTCTAAACTCAGCCCTCGCTGCAGGTACTGCACAATGATGGACGCCGTCTGAATTAGAGTTGAAACAGATGATGTTGGGGAGCCTATAAAGAAGAAACATTGCCATCTATTAGCAACAGATTCTGTAAAATCTCCAATGAAAATGGATAAATTCCACCTTCACATTAAACTCAGTTCCACCCAGATACTTATTTTAAAAAGCCTTCTAAGTGGACGCTAGGGACTCTTGGGACTTGTGGCAACATTCATATTCCTTCCCTCTTATGCCACCTCCCTGTTTTCTCTCTTAACAGTATCTTGTGGGAAGTGACCAGATGACTCACAAGTGTGACAAAGCCAGTCATATATATCCTTATTGACACACACTGAAGGTGGCAAAATAACCTCAAAAAAGACCATGGCTTTGAAATCCAACACCTACTTTCAAATTCTAGCTGTCGTTATTAACTATTTGGCTTTGATGAGTTATTCAACTTCCCTTAACTGTAAAATGGAAACACGTGCATTGCAGAACTAACGTGAGTACTTAAATAAGCAGCCAACATTGTACCTAACACACAGGAGTTATTCAATAAATAAAATTCCATTTATTATTTTTACTACTGTTATTACATTGCTTTTTTTGTATATTGGGATATTTCGAAGTAGTAACATCTGTATCTTTTAAGCAATTCAAAGTTCCCTCTTCATTCCACTTTCAAGGACTCAGTGATGATCCTGAAGATCGGCGGAACAAACTTCACCAATCTCAGTGCCTGAAGCAGTGTTCCTCAAAGTGTGGGCCTCCGAATGCATGTGTCAGAATGGCCTGAGAAGCTTCTTTAAACTAAATCCTGTGCCTTACTCACACCTGCTATTAGGAAGGGGAAAAAAGAGTACCAGAACACCTACATTTTTGTGGTAATTCCTATTTCCATGTACACTAAATGTGAGATCTCCTGGACTAACAGTCAAATGGAACGACAGAGGAACAAAATTAAGCCAAGCACCTTACCTACAATAGCACTCAGGGTCTCTCTGTGCAGAGCCAAGAGGACGTCACACACACTGTCCCCCACCAGCCCCAGGCTGTGCAGCAGCACTTTCAGATCCAGGTCATCCAGGGTGCTCCCATCCCCTTCTCCTGAAATATATATTTCGAGTCCACGGTTCCTCATAGCTCGGGATATTTCACCATGAACAGGATCCATTGAGAGAAAAAGTCTAGTAATACAGCAATTGAAAGGAAAAAAAAAATTAAAATCCCAGTGCAACCAATGGTGCAGCTTAGCAAAAACTGATGAGGCCAAATCTCATTTGGCTCATCTTCAGGGAGCTTATCAAGGGAAACACAACTGATTAAAAGCCTGCTACTATCATCTGTATTCTATCTTCCAGTTCCAAAATGCATCAATACAGCAAACCAGTTCTCTAAATCTACTTTCTTTAGGAACTTATATATCCAGTGCACCTTTAGCGCTATCTGAGAACTTTAAAATTCTTACTTTCAGGTATCCCCCCCAAATCAGGCAGTAATAATACATCATTTAACTTACCTACAGATAGCAGAAAAGGAAGCACTAAGTTCTCCTGAAACAATTAGCTTCATATATTCAATGTCCAGGAACACCTCCATCTAGCTATCTGACATCTCCAAAACTCAACAGTGATTCCCTGCTGACCCTCCCCACACCAAAACCTGATTCTTTGCCAGTCTTTCCTTTCTCAATGAACAGCACTCCCATTTACCCCATTATTCAAGCCAAAAATTTAGGTGTCATCCTTGCTTCCTTTTTATCAACCCACAAGTCCACTGGCAAGTCCCATTCATCTGACCCTTCTAGTAGAAGCTATCATTATCTCTTCCTCGAACTACTGCAAAAGACTTGTAAGGGTCTCCCTGCTTCTACCCTTCACCTCCAATCCATGGCAGGAACCAAGCAGCTTGGCAAACAGCAGAACCTCCGTAATGTTAACCGAACCAATGAATGAGTGAACATACTTATAACTGGGTGTGTCGATACTAAAAAGGTCCTGCTGAATGTCCTCCGCTGCTAGGAAGGCTGTCAGATTCTTAGGCAGAGACATAAGAGGCATAAATACCTGAAATTGGGATGTGGTGTTACGGTGAAAGTGGATCCATCTATCATTCCTCTCTCACTAACGGTGAGGACACCTCCAGGTTCAAGCAAAGCATTCAGACGGTCCAGCACTGAGGGGCTGCACAGAGAGTTCAAACGGTGGACAGGCTGACATGCTGCCTTGACCCTCCTTTCCTGGCACAGGCCTCCCGCTGCCCCAGCCCCGTCTTCTTTCAGCACAGATCACTCCCCTAGAGCTGTGACTCCTCCCCCGTGCACTTCCGTTTTCACACCCAAGGTACAGCGTCCAGAGATCCATACATAGTAAAACCACAAAAAATAGTTGCTGAATAAATAAAATAAATTAAGAAAAATGAGGGCAAGTTCCCTGAACTGTTTCTCTTCCCCATTCCCCCTCCCCACTTCCCAACATTATCAAATCCATTTAAAGGTAATTAGATTTCAACTCAAAACATTCTGAAAACTGCTCCAGGTAGAGAAACACATCATACAGCCTGCAGTTGCTTCTATCAGGCTAACTACAATAGTTTTATGCTTGCCCTTTACCTCACTTTGGAGTCAAAAGTGATATACCCTGATGCACATTTACTAAATGTGGGTCCCATGTCAGATCTTCCATTTCAAAAATCTGCATTCAAGAATGACCACTACCTGGTCATTCTGATGTTAAATACAACGGTCTCAAAGACGGCTGAAAATGTAATCCAATTTTGTTAGCCTTCAGCTCAGCTCACTAAAATCTTGCAGCTGCCTAATGACCAACTACCAATGTTCACCACAGGTAGAAGTCTACAGAATACGGCTGAGGATGCATTTCTGGTGAAGAAACGGTGGATTAAAAATACCAAACCTACTACCTGAGTTTCTACTCCGATAAGCATATCCCAAATTTCTGTCAGGTTCACTCATGATTGGGCAAAAGGTCCTTACTTGCAAAAATTAACGTTATCCATCAAAAGCCAATCTCCAGACACCAGGGCCCGGACCAACATGCTGTCAACCCATTCAAATGTGCCATGGCTGCAGCCACTGGATGACTGCTTGAGCTTCACCCCAAAGCTTCGGAACTCTTCCACAAGTTTGGCGAACTCTGAAATGTCACAGGCACAGCACTTAATTTCAAACCAGGACAATAAAAACAACAACAAAACAACAACAAAAAAAATACTAAAAGTTTATTAAAAGAAAATCAGAAACTTCTGGCTCAATTTTTTACAGCTTCATAATAGAGCCAATAGGAAAAATTTTTAGTTTTGTTTAAACAAGATAGGTAAGAAAATTAGGTTGGAGGACAGAAAATACTTTTTAATGGCTTTCTGAATTATTAGAGGTAATTTGAGGGTGATGGAGAAGACAAATAATCTTTATATGCTATCATTTTTCAAAAAGCAGAAGGGGAATGAAGTCTCTCACCTATTACTGCATTTATACCAAATGAACGTGCTGTTAGTTGTCATGATACAATCAACGTCATTAAACTAGGCTTCCTTCAGAATGCCCATATGACTACAATGACAACTGGTATTTCTTTGAAGTGTGTACAGCCCATCCCTAGAAATCTTTCAACTGCTTTCTTGTTGGAAATTGTTTTATGACTTTTACATATCACCAGATAATGTATGTTAAATTCCTGCTTATAGCCATGAGGAAATAATAAGATTTAGACTAACCCTCCCCTTGGAAACAATTAGAAAACTAGACCAATGTATGAGACAGCCATGGCCATGGACACGGACAACAGTGCAAAGACTGATTATGGAAGTGAGGGATGGGCGGGGGGCAGTGAAAGGGGAAAAACTTGGGACAACTGTAACAGCATAAACAATAATAAAAAGTATGTATGAAACTGCTTTCACAGACTGGACAAGAGACAGCACAGCGCTGCGATACCTCTAAGGACACTGGATCCACAAAATCAGTGAAGCTGTATTTCCATGTTAACTGAAGAATTTCTTCCACTTTCTATATAAAATTACTAAATAAATCTTAACTATCCATTTAGGGATCTATTCTTCAGTTTAAAATGTCCGATTTCCTGAGAAATTATTAAGTCTTTTTAAAAGGCCAATAAACAATAAGACCAACTTTACATGCAAGTGATTCATAACTACAGCTGGTTATACACAAAATAAACCACATGCTCAGAAACAAATTTCTTCCTTGGCTACTTTGTTTAGGATCACTAACTGTGGATGCTGGAAAACAGCTTCAGTTTACTTTCTAAGACAAAGATTTTCAAATTTTGAGCATTAATTATTATTTTAAAAAAGTACGGACATTGAATTTACAGATACATTACCTGTAAATGAACATTCTATGAACAATGGTAAGTACCTGTACACACAACCAAACACACACACACCTGCCTTGGAGTATGAGTTGATTTTATTGTTCAGTCGCTGCATAAGCAGTAATACTGCTTCCAGCTTGTTGATGATCTCCGTTGTGACTCCTTTACCATCTTCTCCAAGACACTTGGGCCTGTACGTCAGACGAAAATGGCTCCAGGCCCGCAGGACTACCTCTGCATCATCGGCGCTGATAAGGAGGCTGTCTCTTACCAGCACCCTCACCGTGGTCTCCACCTTCTCCACTAGCTGCCGCCAAGGCCGTATAAGGTCGACCTGAAATAGCCAAAGCACGTGAATTCATAATAGCTATTTGCCAGAGTCAAAGAACATTGCTTCTTATAGTTACTACCAGCACAGAAGACTATCAATCAGACCACTTACTTGCTCAAATCCACCCAGAAGCTCTGTAGTATCCATTGCACTGTTCATAGCCATGATCTTTAACGTGTGACCAGTAAGTTGTGCCAGGAGTTGGACCAGACTGGTCTTGCCCACAGAGGCTGGACCCACAAGGATGACCATCCAGCTCATCTGCACACACTTCATAACTGACTCCAGGGACTGCAACGATTGGTGCAGAAGTGACAGAGGATGGCGGGAGAGGGGAGTAGCGTGGCCTCCACGGGAAAGGACTGAGTAGCCCAGCTGAAAAGACACACCAGTGAGACTTCACAAGTGTGCCTGGTAGTGCGAACAGAAAAAATCAGAAAACTGTAAAAGAAGAGAGGATTATCCAGGTCTCCTCACCTGAACATCATAGGGAGTGATATGGAACAGTCTGGTTCCCATGTATGGGTTCGAGTGAGAACTGAACACATCCTTAAATACAGCAATGACCTAAAAGAAGAAGATGGTACAATTGACACACAAATCACTCCACCAAATTCTGAGTCAAACCTTCTAGAATATACACTTCTAGAAAACATATACAGCAATTTAAGTCACAATATTGTATGAAAACTAGTCACGATATTCTTAACCTTTAGAATTTTGTCATATAAAAAGGAGAGATTACATGAAAGAAAGCAAAATTAAAACCCAAGAAAAAAGCAGTAACATAATCTCAAACTATCTGAGATTCCAGTGAGAATAATGTACCACAAATTAAAATAAAGCCATGGGATAATACAGCAAATCTAGAGATGAAAAGAGAAATTTTCGCCCTGGCTGGGTTTGGAGCATCATCACATGCACCAAAAGACTGTGGGTTTGATTCCCGGTCAAGGCACATGTGAGAGGCAATGGATCGATGCTTCTGTCTCCCTCCTCTCTCCAAAATTAAAAATTAAAAAAAATCAATAAACATATCTTCAGGTGAGGATTAAAAGAAGAAAAAAGTTTGCTTTCATCATTCAAAATACAACCTAAAAGAAGACAGGCGAGAACAGCACTCTGACTACTGGGAAGAACAATGACTGTTTCTTGAGTACAGACCATGTGCCAGACATCACAGCAGATGCTTTACCAGAGAGAAGTTCTGGCCCTCATGTCATTGCAAAACAGGTGTTATTTCAGTTTTATAGATATGGATAACAGGATTCACGAGTTATGTGATCTGCTCATAGTTCGTAACTGATTTTAAATCTAAGGCAGTCTAACTCCAAAAGCACTATGTTATCCTTCTAAATACTTATGTAAAATGAAAACCAAAGTTATTTCTCTGATTTTTTTCCAGTTACCCCTTTCTTAGTAGGAATACTGTTAGAAAACTTTATATTAGCCTTATTTCTTTTTTGGATTTCTTTTAAAAATCTAAAAGGAGTTGGGGGAAGGGTGGGAAAGAGGGACAGGGGTAATAAAAAACACCAATATAGGCCATAGCAGCAGGAAAATTCCAGCCATGCAAAATATTTTCACCAAGTTGCTCATTTCTAACAAAGTGGCAAACACTTATATAAAGAACTGGCCACTAGACTAAGTCAGAAAATAAAAATAACAGTACTGTAAGTAAGTGGGAAATAATGTACAGAATGGTGACTACTGTTAATAATACTGTATTATCTATTTGAAAGTTGCTAAGAGTACATCCTAAAAGTTCTCATCAAAAGAAAAAAAAATTTATACTGTATGACAGATGGTAACTAGACTTATTGTGGTGATCATTTTGCAAGGTACACAAATATCAAATCACTGAGTTGAACACCTGAAATGAATATAACGTTACACGTCAATTACACCTTAACATACATACATACACAAGCAGAATTTGGAAACCATTAAGAGGGAAAAAGAAGACAAAATCATAGCCAATATCAAACATTTACTATGAGCCAAAAGGCCGCACAGGAGAAAGTGCTCTTGTCGCCTGCCCCCGGGCTCAGGCCCTTTCTGGGTTTGCATACAATCCATTCAAAAGTGTATGAATTCCTCTCCCCATAATCTACCAGAGTTAAAATCATAAATACTTTCACAATCTATAATGGCTGTTTTATTTAGTTTTTTTTTAAAGTCATATTCAATTTACCTGAACCCTTCCAGCTTTTATAGCCTTTCTCCTTCTATTATTGTCTCTTAACATTTTTTTCTTTTTCAGAAAAACCTATCTGGTCAATTATAACAACTCTGGACTAGAAGAGTGATGGAACCCTTCCACAGCCTATAGTGTCACACCATCTGACCAACACCAGCTACCCAACAACTGCCCAGTGTCTGGTCACAACGCACTGTACCTAGGAAGAGAATGAAAAATTTAAAATGCTAGCTAATGGTACATGAATTGTATGACAATAAAGTTATTAAAGGAATACCAGCTGAACATTCTGTCCTAATGTAATGACTGAAAGCCACTACACATAATAAATGAGTTGTTAACATCTGACTAGATTCTGAATACCACATAACAAGGACTCTGGGCACTCGGCAGAAAAAAGGTGTATGAAGGCCACATGTACTATGGGATGGTCACAGCTTCACATTTCAGCGAGGTTACTGCTCTAATGCATGGACCTGTGCATTCATTAGTTTTTAAGCAGCTGTGACGTGGCAGAAGGAACAGCACAGTGGGAAGGTCTGGCCTGAGAGCTGGCTCTACCACTTGCTACCTGTGAGACTGCATGACTCTGAGCCTTGGATGCTCATCTGTAAGAGGCCATGACAGCACCTCCCAGTGGCAGCTGTGGTGGGATTCAGTGAGGCCAGACTTTAAACACCACAAAGTAAAATGTATGCACTAATACAGCTTATTATGCTGGGAATTCAAGTATTATTTTCTATTTATGAAGAGAGATATTTTTCCTTCCATTTAGATTATCTTCTCTTCATATCTATTTGCACTTTCTAGATAAAATACTTGTTTATAAACAGAAAACCCTCCTCTCCTACTGGGTATCACCTGCCTCCTCCTGCTTCTTCTCCTGCTTCCCTTTGTGTGAGGAAAGATGTTGGAAACCTAGTTCTTTATTACAGGAGGCAGTGCTGTTTTAGGCAAATTTATAATCATGAGGGTTCAGATGGATAAACAAAGTGTGTACTCCAAAGCAAACTATTCTATACTGTGAGACCCTGAAGTAGGTATAAGGATAGTCTCTTCCCTTAACTTCTAAATTTCCAAGCTCTTTACCGAGTTTTGTATTATTTGTGAGTATGCCCCTTCTCTCCCTTAGGAAGAAATGAAAAAGATGGAAAGAAACACAAAGAGCAAGTGTCGAAGTGTGAAACACACCTTTTCTTTGTCTTCCCTGGTTCTCATTCTTTCACCATAGACCAAAAACACATGCTGACCAGGATCGTAACAGCCAGGGGACTGGTCAACCAGCATCAACTGACACCAACGGAAAAGGTCCCGGAGGTTGAATTCCCACGGTCCTCCTTTTTGCCCCCATTTCTTCTCAACAGTCACTTCATGATCAATCTAGAAAGAAAATGCCTTTATTGGAAAACATGTCCCACTACTGGGCACTGCATTAAGTACCAGTAATGTATTATAAATGCATACATAATCTGAAACAGAAATTAACAGGCTTGATTCAGATGTCTCCCCTTTTCCAATGCAGACTTGTAAATGTCAGAAGTACCCTGTAAACATTAACATTGATACATACAATAGAAATGAATTACTGTAACATCAAATGAGTAGCTTCCCTTCCACTGTAAACTTATAGAATTCTGTGTGACTTATCTTAGACTGGTAATTTGGTAGTGTCCCATGTTCAGAAAATGATAGCTCGATTATAGCCAGGAAAATAAATAACAATTAATACAAGTAGGTACTTACCTGGTTGTTGAAAGCAACCATTTTCTTAACAATATTTTTGTCAATGGCTGGAAACAGAGTACTGGCAATGAACTCCATGTCAATTACTGTAAGGGGGTCCACAAAGACCTATAAAATCCAAAAATAACATGGAGAGATGCAAGATTGTCTCTTTACTAAGCACCAGAAATTAGTACCACTTGTGATGTAAAATTTTTATTTATCATCAAAATAACAATACCTTAGTTATACACACATATATATTAATTTTTCAGTTCTAGAGAAACCTTTTCTTGCATTTTTAGGATACAGAATCAAATAGTTTTTGAACTATAAAGCAACTGAGGATTTCTCCTGTTAGCTCAAATCTAATAAAGAGAAAAAGATACATTAATTTATTTTTTAAGTATGTTTGTTTTTTTAAATATCCTACCAAAATTCTGGATGGTAGGCATATGAGCATTCACTATAAATCTGTTCAACTTTTCAATATGTTCAAAATGTTTTATAATAAACTATTCTTAGAAGATACTTAGCAAATTCTTAATTATCAAGGGACAGGGACATTAAACAAAGCTAACATCTAAAGCCATTTCCAAACCTCTAGCTTAGCCAAACTGTAAAACACATTATGTTAGAACAATGGAACATATGTATACACACAGACACCCTACCACCTCTGCAAATGTGAATAAAGGCAATAATATACCAAATTTGAATTATGGTTGACTTTGGAATGGAGAATATAGATTTTTAATTCTTCATGGTAGTTTTCTTTCTCAATTGTCTTTAATTAAAATGCATTGTTTTCATTGTAACATTCTTTTGATGTCTTAATAGACACTTGAAAAGGTCACATGTTGGCCTCAATCCTGAGCACAGAAACAGAATCCTACAGAGGTGGTGACCTCACTCTTCCCCAACTGATAGTAATACTCCAGGTCCTCTGGGGCAGAAGACAAAGGGATTCACATCAGGAGACAAGTGATGATGGGAATCAGTTGCATTAATATTCATCAAATAAAGACATGAAATTGAAAACCAAATCATTACACTGATTCTGTCTCATTCTCGCAGAGAACCTCCTAAAAGCTACACACCAACAGTCGTATCACCGCCCCCCCCCCCACACGCTACCTGTGGTGTCTATGGTAACAGGAAATCTCACCTGAGTGAATCTGTTAAGGAAAGACCTGGGCAAGCCCTTCCTCCCGCCTCCTTGTCTAAAGGGATTTTGACATCCAAAAATCTTCGTCTTCTCATGCTGTACTTGAAAGCTCATTCCTAATTCAGGAATATAGATTTCTCCTCGGTGGTCAAAACAAGCATTGAGTCCTTCCAATACAGACTGAGAAGCCAGGTTGAGCTAAATGGAGAAGATGCATACATGTGTTATATGTGGTATGTGACTATAACAAAAAGCAAAGGAATAATATGCACAAAAGCTAGTGCTATCTTCAAGAGGAGGAAGCTCAAACAATATTGGTTACATTCTGTTTCTTGAGTGACGGACTGATGTGTATTCATCCTATTACTATTTCATATACATGTTAGATTTGATGTATATAAATTCTCAATGATCTTTCAGTAAACAAAATAAATATTGACTGAACTTTTAAAAAGCAATTACAATCTCTAAAATTAAACGGTACCTATTATGTGCACCCATAATGACCTACTTTATAAATAACAGCTTACAAAAAAAACCTTGCCAATATACAGATATCTCATTTTTGCACTCTGAGATTTTAAAAGATGAGGAAAGATAGCTCTTCACATACTTAGGTAAGTAAATAACTTTCCCAGCTCAAATACTGAATAAATCTCTAAATGAGCATAAAAGTTATGGTATAAACTACATAAAGTGGATCTATATAGCTATCTTTCACAAACAGTTTTGTGAACAAGAACAAATACAACATTTATGTGCCAAAAATGAAAAGAGCTGAATGAAGGTCTCCTCAGTGGGTTCAGAGCTCAGGGATGGGATGTATGGATGGTTTTTAGGAAACGTGGAAAAATTCAACTGGAAAAATGTGAATCAATAAAATTCAAATGGGCAAAACCCTAACTATGTTAGAATTTCAAATGTCATTTACACAAGCCCTACAAAGCACAAATTTCACTGTATATTTTCAAACAGGCTAAGTTCTAAAAGCCGCACTGAGGTAGGATTGCAAGTCCAGAACTCCTTGTGGTCGGTCCCTGGATGAATTTTCACCCACTGGAGTATGGCCAGAAGTCTTAAGCTTTAAAACAAGGCATTGATTTTTCCAGGATAATGAATATTCTATCGCACATCTTTTTCAAAAACTATTTGGAAGGTGGGAGGGAACGCTCTCCTTACTATGTCCCCCAGCAGCTCAGCAGGAAAGGAAGGCCCCAGCGCGCCTTCGACTTCAGACCGAAAGGGCCGAACCTGGGGAACACTGGGGCCTGTGTCACCCCTCACCTGCCGCACTTCCACAACCCTAATCACATAAGCACCCACCACCTCCTAGCCCTTTCCTGTATCCCCACGGCACATCTCACCCTGACTTGACTCCTTTGGCCACGGCCTTAAATTTTTTATTTTTGTTTATCACTTTTTCATATCTCAGGCTGCTTGTCTGTCACTGATATTTAGCACTAATCACAGGTCTCGTTCTGGTCAATAATTTATCCAATATATAGATACAACACTGATCATTTCCTCACCATTTCTGTATGTTTCTTCTTAAGACAACTTTCCGCAGTCTCTCTGTTGCATTGGTAAAACATGAGGTTTGTAAAACCCATGAAATAAATGAAAGAGCATACCTGCCAGAGCCGATGAGAAAACACTAGCTAGGAGGTAGTTTTGCTCTGGAGGCTACTTACAAAAGTAGAAAGTTTAGAGGTAATACAATATAGACAGGCCTCTAATGTGCCTTCCGACAAGTGACTGTTTTCATTATTAAAAGAAACCATGAAGAGTTCTTATCATTAGAGAACTTGTCTTTAAATAGGCGATAGCATGATCGTCCACTGAGAAATGTCCTAGAGCTACGAAAGGCATGACTGCTCTTCACATGAGAGACCCCATCCACGGCACAATGGACAGTCCCCTCACCTCATCCAACACAACCCAGTGGCCAGCCTTCAGAGCCGCCAGCAAGGGGCCATCACGCCAGGCAAACTCGCCTCCCTTGCCACCTTCAACAGGTAGATCTGCTCCAAACAGGTCCGTGATGTCCTTTGAGAGGGGGTAGAACAGAGAAAAAGCCAAACTTACATAAAAAGTTAACTAGATTCCAAGAGCCAAAACGTAAAATACTAAATTCTTGGGCCTTGTGCCACTCTTCCTTCTTCCTCCCAAGACAGAACTAATTCACCCCCGCATTCTCCACCAGGAGCCCCGACATGCCCCCGGAGCCTTCTCATGCCAGTGCCCCAGGTACTGACGCCGGGAGCTGGAGCTCCGAGTCAGCAGCTCTCGGCTATGGCTATACCTGGAAATTAACCAGTGGGCTTTAAAAAAAAATTAAAAACAAAACCCAACAACAATGCCCAGGCTCTGCTCTCAGACTCCATTCCAAGAGATTCTTGTTAAATTTGTCATCTCTGTTCCACATTTTCATAAGATTGTTTACTGATTATTTCACTTCTACAAATTTTTATTTTAGAAAGGACCAAAATAAAAAGAGGTTAAGTTACAATAAATACTGATGTGGGTAATTCTCAAAAGAGAATTAGAGTAAAACATCCAGAGTATTATTACAGATCTCAGCTATTAATGAATTCAGAAGGGGAACCAGTTTGGAAGGTCAAGTTGCTGTGGTCTTTTATAGCCAGGAAACATCTGGGATACTGAAAATGTCATAACTATTCCTAATTAGGAAACTGTAAACAGATACAAACGTTATTCCCTCTGCCTATGACTTACCGTCTGCTCTGACAAGTTGATTCGAACAAGGGTGTTGCCTGAAGCCTTTGCTAATGCTCCCACCAAACTTGTCTTGCCCACACCAGGGGAGCCCTCCAGGAGAATGGGTTTGTTCAGTTTTGTAGCTCTTAAGAGCCTCTGGGCATTCATGGCTGTGGTGCCAGCGCTGAGTGCATAGTCGGCAATATTATTCCTGTGCAGGACAGGTCCTTAAGGGGAGGGAAAAAATACACAGATAAGCTGGACATCACCAAATAACATATACATGCCAACCCAAGACTATAAGGATCCACCAAGTAGACTGTCAGTAAATGAAGAAGCATTTGTAATGCTCAACCCTATTTCAACATTTCCCCACTCTGGGGCCCATGAAATGCTTTAGAGGAAGAGCCAGCAGCATACTTTCCTCAGTAGTGCCTGACACACAAATCTCTCCATCTCTTATACCTACACATGTGCCTACTACATAGGTCTAGCTGCAAGCACTATCTTTCCTATCACAACCTGTAGCTGTAAATACTACAGGTACTTCTACAATTTACTTTTATAAGTAGGTATTTTTCTAAAAGTCAAGTGTAAACTAGGCATGGAGACCACATGGTTCCATATTAAACAATCTCATCCAAGGTTTTAGGCCACCAAGACAATTCAGGATGCATCACCTGCATTTCCCAATTAATCGTTCACTTGTTCATCCATTCACTCAATCACAGACACTTTCTGAATGTCTATGACTTGGGCTACATGTGTCAGATGCCAGGGACAGGAAAGTGGATGACACACACCTTCCCTCAAGGACTCACAAACCTACTTTTGCAAAAGCTGATGAGGTTCTATAGTTGGTAGACAGGAAAGCTCTTATTTTGAGCACCAAATAATAAACAAATACATGCATTTTTACAAGATAATTTAATCACAGATTAAAGACTATTATTTTCCCCTATTTTTATACGTTTCTGTTTTGCAAATGGTTATATGTTTTAACCATTCACAAAATTATGCTTAGGCCAAATCAGATTCTAATTCAGATAAACTAGCTCAAAAATAATCATGAATATGACACACTAAAACAGAAAGTCAAGTATCTATGATTTACAAGAAGAGAATCTTCGTTTATTTAAAATCGCTCTCACCTCTTGGTATAAAAAATGGATGAATTCCCCAACGATTATCTATTCCAGTGAATTCTTTGGTTTTGAGTCTGTCATAAATCTTCAATTCATTTTTCTGACATTCGGTAAGTCGGACTACCTTGGAAATTTTCTTGATTAGGAATTTCAGACATTCTTTGCGAGCCAAGAGAGCCGTACCAAACCCAGAGGAAGTGACCCCTAAAAGACAGATGAGTCCATCAAACAGCACAACACCAAGCTTCACAACCATTCAGCATGAGCCCTGGGCAGCTTCCTGGGGAAACGAAACACTAGCTGAATGAGAGCTGAAATACAATTGCTAATGTAAGCGGTCTTAAGGAAGAAGTCTGGCTTCCCTCTTTCCACAATTTATAGATATCAATTCAGCAACAGCTAATTCAGGAAGCACACCAGACATGCCATGATAAATCAGCATGGATATGTAACTAATGTGGCACTACTGATTGTTTTGGTTTGTATTTCTAATCTTCATGGCTAAAAAAAGAGAACTTAAATACTGAATTTTATGAAATTACAGTAAATTTAAAACAAACTAAAGGATTCAGACCCATTAACTACAAATGACCATTCATGTTAAGAATTCTCCAGTCTTTCAAAAGCAAGGGCATTTCCAAAAGTCTTCTTTCTACTAATAATCATTACTTCATGTTTACTAAGTCCCTTGCCTATAAGCAATGAGAAGTTTTTGACATATCTTTTATACCAACCATATCTCAAGATGAGTTTAGAAAAAAAAAAAGGAAAGCCATTTTGAGCCTTAGAAATATTCAAGTAAGTGATTCTATAAAGCAGCTGGGAGAGAGGTCTAGACTTGCTCCATTTTAAAACTCCACTTTGAGCCCCTTGACCCCAGCAGCTGCGAGACAACATACCTGACCCTATGCCATCTATGTACACCAGGCACGCAGCATGGACAAAAGACGTCACAGGGGAGATGGTCTCTGGGGTCTTCAAAGTAGCTTCCTCCCCCATCGTGTTCATGAAGCTAACCCACGACAGGATGTCTCTGATACTGACCACACACTTCCGGCCAAATTCCTGGTGGGTCAGCCAGTCGATGAAATCCAGCATCACTTCAGCTACGCCAGCCCCTATGACACAAGGAAGTAAGTGTGCACTGTTTACAAACCCTCTAGAACAGAGGGCTTGTACCCTGGGGCCCACAGATGGCCTGAAGCGACACTATGATCCTTGAAATTATGAGTATATGCAAACTTTTGTGAATTCACATTAAAGTTTTTTCTACAAAGGGTGGTGGTCGATAGCTCTTACAGCATTCCCAAGGGGTTCATGAATAGCATTCCACAGATACAAAAATTTTTTTAAATTTTAAACAAAAATACTTGAGAATTATAGTGTAAGAAATTATACCCTGAAAACTCAAAGAAATAATCATTTGGTTCATGCTCAGATACCATTTTGAAGGCACAGAGATCTTAGAAAATATACAAATTTTACTATATTATAAAGTGACTACCTGGAATGGGGAATACCACATTTTCAGTGGCATTAAGGTCAGAGTGTTTTTGTTTTGTTAAATCTATCAAAATTGAGCAAATTACAGAATTCATAAATTCTGTTTCATGACTTAGGTTAAAAGGCTATTCTACTTATCACAGTTTCATGCTGTAAATCATTTGGAAATAAAACACTTCTTAGTTATATACAGATTAAAGCACTGCCAATTAAATTTAGTAGAGCACTTTACATATATAACTTCTAAAGTCAATAGTAAACATTTATCTAAAAAGAAAGAAAATAAATAAATAAAAACTATAAATACCAAAGGATTTTTTAAAAGAAAACATGATAGGAGGAATCGGCACTGTTACAATATGAAAAGACTATTCAGCAACATTCTTCAAGGCAATACTGAGAACTGGTTAGAAGAAAACTAATTGGTCAGAACAAAAAATACTAATTACAGAAAAAACCACGTGTCTTTAGAAGGAACTTAAAATGACAGCTCAAGAGGAAAAGTCCAGTAACAATGAGGAAAGAAATTAAATGCTGTTTCAACTAGTTATTAAGTATGAGTACCTGAGTCCACATTTCAGAGTGAAATAAACTGGAGTTCTATCAACAGCTTAATAAAATGGGTAACTTTATCCACTGTTAGAGAGGAACTGCACCATGACTATTAAACAGAAAGAAGATCAATGATAAAGTAGATAGGTTCATGTATGTATTTTTTACCAAAAAATATTAAGAGGTAACATAATATAGAAACCTATGTGATAAATGTAATAAAGAATATTATCCAAAAATAAATAATGAATACTGGTGTGACTCCCTGGGTTTGGCATTGTCCCACAAACCAAAAGTCGTGGGTTTGACTCCTGGTCAGGGCACAAACCTGGGTTGCAGGTTCAGTCCCCAATTGGGGCATGTACAAGAGGCAACCAATCAATGTTTCTATCACATCAATGTTCCCTCCCTCTCTCTCTTCCTCCCTTTTCCTCTCTCTAAAATCATTAAGTGCGTCCTCAGGTGAGTATTAAAAAAAGAAAAAGAAAGTCTATGCTGGAAGGATCACCAAGGAGGCACATTCACTAAGTTGCTGACAGCATTGCGAAAGAGAGTATCTTCCTGGAGAGCAAGCTGGCCATAACCAACAGAGGCTGTGAGGTTCTTCATTTCCACTTTTAGAAATACAACTTAGGAGCGCGGGCTGGGAACCAAGCGGTCC
>PVJI01022540.1:0-25091 GCA_004026765.1 Micronycteris hirsuta | reverse complement strand
TACCTACATGGAAAAGTCTCAGAATCAACAACGTGTCAGAATGAGAGCTAATGCTTTCATTACACTCATAACAATTAAAGACAAAATGTTATTTAAAAAATGACACAATAATAACAATGCCTATATAATATCTAGGAATGAAATATTAAAGCATGCATAAGACAACTATGGAAAAATCTAAAACTTTTAAAGGGTATAAAATATAATCTAAATAAATGTAGAGATTTTTCATGATAATGGATGAAATGACTTACACATTTTAAAATATTAGTTCTCCCCAAATTAAGCTGTAAATGCAAAGGAATTCCAATTTAAATTTCAGCAGCAATTTTTGAGGAGTATGACAAGTATTCCAAAGTTTATATAGAAGAATACAAGTCCAAAAGTTACATCAATTTTGAAAAAGAAGGATGGTATTGGAAGACTTTTACCCTATCAGAAATAGGTACCATAGGGCACATGGGAAAAAAAAAGAAAAAGATACCATAAAGCACCATGGTAACGCTATAGAAATTGGCAGATTGAACCATGGAACAAAATAAAGTCCTCAGAAATAAACCTGTTGATGTACAGGTACCAGATAAATGAAAACGGTGACACCTCATAACAGTGGGAAGAAATGGCTTCTTTAGTGGGTGGAGCTGGAGTAGTGTGGGAGGGGGTCAACGAGAGGACCTGACTGTCAGTTGACCCAAGATCTGGACCCAGGCAGAAAGGGGCTCCTCACCCCTTTCCTGTCCTTAGAATGTATGAGCTACTTCGAGGACTAAGCCCTGGGAGAATAAGGTGTTGTTCAGAGAATTTGGACTGAATACCAGACTAAACCCAGTTAAGGCCTCTCTCTATGCAAACATCTAAGATTCTAGTAGGCAGATCCACTTATCTTGCGGCTACCCAAGACAAGCCTCTTATGTAAGTTCCCTTGCTTATTGAAACTTCTGCCAGTCTGGAGTGATCGCCCCCTTTCTTTGATTTCTTCTCGCCTTCTATGCATGGGGGTCAGTTTGCTAACCAACAGGTAACTTTCTCACTATTTGAAGAAAAACAAATCTAAGCCCCTACCTTAAACCATACCAAAAGTGAACTTCAAATCAATAAAAGAATAAAACTATAGGGCCAAAAGAAAAAAATGTAAGAGTGTATTTGTCCATTTGGAGGTTAGAGAGAATTTCTTAAATGAGACCTAAAAAGTGTATATCATAAAGTACAGAGAAAGTCCTGATGGATTTGACTTTATCAAAATTGAGTAGTTCTGTTAAACGAAGAACACTATAAATAAAATTAACAGGTGATACCTTGGGAAAATATGTTGGCAATTACTAAAAGAGCCAAGTGATTAATATATAAATATACAAGGAATATTTGTAAATAAGTAAGAACAAGAAAGAAAACTCAGCAGAAAAATAGGCAAAGAACATAAATGAGAAATTCACATAAAGGGACATTTAAACAGTTACCAAATTGTTGAAGAGATGTTCAACCACGTTGGCAGTTAGGGAAATATATATTAAAATAGAATTCTACTTGATATACATAAGTTGGGTAAAAAATTACGATGTCAGAAAATTATATTGTTGAAGATGAGGAGACTGTTGAAGGCACTCTCATGCATTATTAGTGGGAGTGGAAACAGGAGAGTTATCTGCCAGTAATTGGTAAACCAAGGATTCATAAAGCTCATATCTGCAACTCCAGTCTTGATTACATATCCTAAAGAAATTCCTACCCAGATCCATAATAGGACATATATGAGGATGTTTATTGCTGCATAGTTTGTTCTAGAGGGCTGTGTACCTCTTGTTCAACTTTAGGGGAAAGGATCAGAAAAATGTGAGTAGATTCTGTGGGGTGTTATACAGAGGTAGGAAGTGATTAAATATACATAGGATCACAAGATAGGTAAAAAACATAGTGTTGAATAAAAAATGTTATATCACAATACCATTTGTGTGAATGAGAAACACACATAAAAAAAGCAGAGCATAAGTCACAAGGATACGTAAATATCTGAGGATATCTGCCAAACTAATCTGAGTGGATGCCTCTGTTGGGAGCAAGAAATGGATGGGGATTTCATGGGTGAAGAAAGATAAATAAAATACAACATAATATAATGAAATAAATGAGGGCTGTGCCTAGACCCATGTCAACAGGGTGTCGTGAAGCAGAAGTGTGAGTAACTTAGCTCTTGGCACCTGAGAGGAAGTGGGTCATGGAAAGAAAGAGTGCAGAGCACTAACCTGGCCTGACATTAATCTCTATCTATACTTCACAGTCAAAACGTGTCAGCAGTGACCAGAGGGGAGGGGGATGGAGTAATGGGGCAAAGAAGGGGAAGGGTCAAGTCAAGAGACATGTATAAAGGACCCATGGACAAGGACAATCTGGGGAGGATTGAACGTGGAAGAGGGGGGTGGGCAGGGCAGGGGAGAGCAATGGGGGGAAATGGGGACAACTGTAACTGAACAACAATAAAACATTTTAAATAAATAAAAAAATGCAAATGTCATCTGAAGAATAAAATGTGTCAGAAATTCAGCCTTCCAGCACCTACAAAATATCATCCAAGCTCTTAGTAATACATTCAAAGCTTTTCATCATTTGACTCCTGCTCTCTTCAAACTCATGAAAATTTTCTATCCATCTGTCTGTCCCCTAAGGAGGCCCTGAACTGTTTCATTCCTCCGAGTCTTTGCACTGCTATCCCCACAGCTTGGCTTTTCCCCACCTATCCAGCTGAGAAACTCCTATTCATTCAGCATGCTCCCCTCTGTGAACACCTTCCTTGACCTTTCTCCTCCTTCCTCACTCTTACCTCCATACATACATCTATCAGGGCATTCATCACACGACATTGCAATTACTTGTTCACATCTTTCTCCTGGATTAGATGATGAGGACATGCTTCTGTCTTATTTCAGCACTCTTAGAACATAGCTAGAATATACAGGCTTCCTATAACTATTAATTGAACAAATGCATGCTCAATCGTGGGAATTTGTAGAGATTTTTAATGAGCATCTATCTTTCTGCCCAGAGAACCTCATAAAAAAGTGTTAGGAAAACACCACCATGCAGTGTTCCAAAGGCTGGCGTAGTGAGAGAGGGAAGATTGTGAAGCTAAAGGTGTGGGAAAGTTCCAGCTTGTGTCAATGACCCTGCCACTGCCTCTCCTTTCTGTGGAATTCCATATCCACTACTCTGTAAATAGCAGCAGGCGACATGTGGGGAGACACACTTTCTAGCATCTTCGACCACTTGATTTTCCCTCGGTGCACCGCTGCGGTGACTGCCATCCCCTCTGTGCCCTCCTGCCCTGCCATCTTCCCTAAGCCTTTCAACTTTAACCTCATCAAACGTAAACTTGATATTCTGATGATGCGTGACCTGAGGTGCCTCATCACTTAATTAAGCAGGTATGACTTGAGGAGCTCTGATCTTTCAGTACAGTTGCCTGTCCTCAATGATCCACTCAACTGATTGATTTTCTCTCTATTAGAATCAGGCAAGTCCAGGTTACCCAAACCCTCACTGTAGACTTTAAAGATAGTGCCTTGCAGACACCAACACATTCGTGCCCACCATCAGATCATTACATTAGCAATCCTATTACCTGGGCCAGGGATCCAGAAGTACATCTTAATGAGGTTGAAGGAAATGGCAGATTAGAAGGAGAGGTTACGGAAGGTGCCCCTGGGCCTGGCACAGGTAGCTAGCAGAAAGGCATAGAGCATCAGAAGACAGAGAGAATGGGTACATCCTTAGGATGCACCAAGGATGTACTGTCCATTTCTTGAATTTATCCCATTTTCCATACTTCTTCCATTCTTATTATGAAGTTCTTACCTGGGCAGCCTTTGTGGGTAAAATTTTTCTTCTCTTTCTTCTACTCCCTCATTTTCATAGACAAAGGGTCTCTTCAAAGACATCTTTTTACCTCTGTGCTGCAGTTTTTTCATCATGAAACTCACTTGAATTCCACCTCCCATGTCCCCAATAAACTCTCAAGTCAAGGAACATGTATAAAGGATGCATGGACATGGACAACGGTGTGAGGACTGACTGAGGGAGCGGGGGTTGAGCGGGGCAGGGGAGAGCAACAGGGGAAAAATTGGGACAACTGTAATTGAACAATAACAAAAAATTTTAAAAACTGATTGGGCTGAAGGTCAGTCACATTACACTTAAATAAGCATAGAGAATATCAAAAACATTAGGAAACACAGTACAGATGTCTGCAGCTACACTTTGATAAGCCCAGCAGCTGTGGCCATTTGAACTCTCTCATGGGAATTAAGAAACTAAAATCCGTAAAACAATCTCCAGGCAATAACATTGAGTCTGCCTCCCCGCAGAGAATAGGAATCAGCGGAGTAAGACAGCATCAGGGAGCTTGGTACCGAATCTAATGATTTTCTGGTGCGAATTTGTTGTGGGAAATGTGTCGTAACAATTGGTATTGACCTTTAAACACTTCTGCATTTATTTATTATTTGACCTAATTTAACAATACATTTCCCAGTATTATTGAGTATGAAGCCAAAAAAATTGGCAGGGGGTGGGGGGCACAAGTTTATCTTGCCTGTTGCAAAAGGGACAAATAGAACTAACCCTTGAAACCATTGAATTGCTTATACATATCTGAAACTTACTTTTTTCTTGACATGAACTGCAAGGTCTAAATGTCAATGTGGTCAATTAAAGTGGTATGTTCTGCTGGTGTGTTTATTCCTTGCCAAGAATTACAATTTAAGAAAGGAAAAGGCAAAAAAAGTAAAATAAAAGAAAGAAAAAACAACTATATGCCATTCTTATCACCAATGGTAATCAAAATCCAGTAGAAACCAATGTGTCACTACTTCTCTCTGTTAGAGGTCACCTGTAAGGAGTGAAGAGACAGTCTAAGGTGGCGGAGATTCATAGAGGCACTGTCCAATTCAATCAAAGTTCAAGTCCATTCACTCAAAACCCTTCACAAGAACACAGATTTATAAAACAGAGTTGTGACTATCCACTAGTTTGACTGAATTAAAGGCATTTCAGACTTTTATTGATGATCGCTTTAGCCATCAAAGTCCATTTATTGAACACTTACTAGATACATACAGGCTCAATGCTAGACAGTTGTGCTTACATTAAATATTATAAAGCTAATTTTAAATAAAAGGAACATTAGACTCAGAGACAGTAAAGAATTAGGCCATGATTTCATAGCAATTGTGGGCAAAGCAGAGACAGCAATGCGGTTCTGTAAGACCCTAAAGCATAAGCTCCTTCCTCTGCTCCACACACTCTCTTTCAGAAGTGCCTTAGAGCCACCAGCACGTGTTTTTGACGTAAACGTAAAACATTTGAGACCATATTGGATAGTAAACAGCCCAGAGTCCACTGGAGTTTCACTTGCTGTGTTAGGTGAATGATCAATACTGATTTGAATTAAAAAATAGAACAACTATTTACAAATGAGGCTGTTTTCTGGTGTGTCTTATACAGCTACCTTATTTTGCTTCTTCTTTCACTTGCAACAAGAGTAGAATTTAGAAAAAAATATTAATGTGCTTCCCTGAATACTTCTACTAGAAGCCTCCTATGCATTTACTGGTGGTGGCGGCTCCAAAAGGCAAACCGAGTGAACAGTGAATATTTAACTTTTGATATTAAAAATATAATTTTTCAGAAAATTGTTAGATCCAAAGTCAGATGATTTTCTCAAGGCAAGAGTTCCAAAATTTCTTTCTTTCCCCTTGAACATATTAAGAACTATGGAAGTACCAACTCAAAGAGTTCTCTCATATTACAGAATAGATACTCCCTCCACTATTGCAGCTAGGCCCAGAAGCTTCCTGTTTCATGGGAAGAGTAAGAATAGGGTAGACAAAGAGTAAAGGTCAGGAGAAAAAAAAAATACAGGGTCCGGCAGAAGTAATGCCTACTTGAGTGTGGTTGGTAGGGTAGTAATATGGGTGTAATATTTATAGCTTTAATTTGAACATTTCACCTAAAATGCCATATGGTGTGCTTGAGTGTGATATTGTTATGTTACAGAACTACATGCTTATGATTTTGTAATAAAAAAGAGGCATTATTTGTGTCAGACCCTGTATATTTTTCTGACCATAAGGGATAGTGAGAAGCAAGGAACCAGAGACAGTGGGCCCAGAGTTCCCATATTTTCTCTCTCTTCTTGGGCAAAGCTTAAAGACAGGGTGTCTATGGAAAGTCCAACTAAACTGAGGGGAATACACAAGGCAGGGAGGGGTACAACAAAGAGAGACTGGAGCCTTTGTCCCCATGTGCCCTGGTTCTGAGTTGGGGGACTTCAGGGCTGACCCTGGAATTGGTGAGGTGACCTCACAGCAGAGGCTGCAGGTTGCAGGTGGAGCCAAGTGGAGCTCTGAGTGGTAAGGATTCAGAGACAGGGTCTACGTGAGTGACAGTGAGGGGAAGGCAAGTCAGCCAAGGAGCCTCTAGACCAGGGGTCAGCAAACGGTGGTCCATGGGTCCAATCCAACCTAGTGGTTGGTTTTGTAAATAAAGTAAACATCCATTTGTTTACATGTTGTCCGTAGGAATTGTGACAGAGGCTGTAGGGTCCCCAAAGCCTGAAATATTTACGATCTGGTCATTGATAGAAAATGTTTGCTGACTTCTGCCCTAGACTTCAAGAAAGGCTGCAGGACAAGTTGCAACAAAGCAAGCAAGAGATGGTAGCTAAGAGAAGCAGAAGATACCAAGGAAACTCAAGGACCCAGGGTTCTTTCCTTAGTCGTCAAGTCACATAACATAAGCCAGTCCCCTCCTTCCATGCACCTGGAGGCTCTCCTATAAAAAAGCTGGAAAAGAACTAAAGACTGAACTAAGAAATTCAAGAGGCTGAGCATTTTTATCTAGAGAGACTGAATAGTATCTAAAAGGTTAGTTCTATTATTTCATTATATTGGCCTGGATATAGTTTCTTCAACAATAAAGGGTGGAGATTCATAAGCAAATGCAGATCCGTAACAGATAAAGAAATTATATTTCCTCTGAACAACACATAATGTGATAGAAGCATTAGAGATCATTTAAACCTTTTTTTCCCCTCACTGTACAGATAAGGAAACACTGTTCCAGAAGTTAGGGAGAGGGCGAACTGAGACTAGAATCCAAGTCCCCTAATCCAGTCGTTCCAAATACCAAATGTTCAGGGGGGGATTATTCGTGCTGTATCCTTAGGGTCTTGGTAGGAAAGAACACAGTCAAACATTAAAGAAATAAAAAGAGTCTGATAAGGAAACTGTTTACAAAGATGTAGCCAGGGTTTAGGCATACCAACAGGGAGAGT
Source organism: Micronycteris hirsuta (assembly GCA_004026765.1). Classification (NCBI taxonomy): domain Eukaryota; kingdom Metazoa; phylum Chordata; class Mammalia; order Chiroptera; family Phyllostomidae; genus Micronycteris; species Micronycteris hirsuta. The sequence goes on along the minus strand of PVJI01022540.1, from coordinate 17,767 downwards.
GCCGTATGCCAGGGCTAGCAATAGTGGGAGCTCTTAATGTCCAGGGACTGGGGCAAGGCGAGGAGGTCAGTTTAAGAAATGAATTTCAGCAAGAGTGAAGGGATACAGCTAGCTAACTCACAGAAACCCACCGGGGAAAAATCTGAGGAAATAAGTCTCCTGACTGCACTCTCTTTCTGTACTTTTATCTTCTTGCTAGTTTATTCCATTCGCTGAATCCAAGTACACAGAAGCCCTACAGAGAAGTTCGTAAAATTCAGCCTCCCAAAACACACAAAAGGGTGAAAAAAGTATCTACAGGAGAAAATAGGGGGGCGGGGAGAGTACCATCATACAAAACAGCATCTGAAAATATGTCTGGCATATGCTAGGTGCTCAAATATTTTTGAATGATTGACTTGATGAATGAATGAATGAAATTTACTACTGCTCAAGACATCCTTATGAACTTTTGCATGATTCATGTCAAATACAACGTCAGGCCAACAGACCATTCATCTCAGCAGGAAAGTTTTAGAGAAAGACACTTCTCCCCCACCATGGAATATGGAGGGCCCATTGCACCAGGGTCATCAGAGGTGGGCTTTTGCATGTAGGATTGTATTGCTTTCCTACTGCTACATAACAAACTACCAAAAATGTAACAGATTAAAACAGCACAAATTTTTATGTCGTAGTGTCTATGGATTAGGAGTCCAGGCATGGGAAAACTGCTCAGGATCTCACAGGGATGACATCAAGGTGTTAGCTAGGGCTAGGGTCCCAGCTGGAGGTTGGGGCCTCTTTCAAACTCGTTCTGATTGTTTCCAGGATTTATTTCCTTGCAGCTGTAGGACCGAGGGTCCTGCGTTGCTGGCTGTTGGCCAGGAGTTGCTCTTGGCTCCTAGAGGTTGCCTGCCCTCAGATTTGCCTATGGGTCACCTTCCATAGGCCCTCTCACAGGTCCAGTCTCTCAGGCCTACCCACATAATCTCCCTTTTGATGAACTAAAAGTCAATTTCTTAGTACCCTGGTGTGCAATATCTCATATTTACAGGTTCTGCCCATGTTGAAAGGGCAGGGATTTACGGGGGGCGTGATCCGGCGGGGCAGGAGTCTTGAAGGCCACTGTAGAGTTCTGCTTTCCACAGTGATACAAGTTCTAGTGCTCTTCAAAGTTCCTAGATATTTTTTCAAGGAGACAGTCTGTTTGTATTTGTCAACCTGACCCAGAATATTTCCATTCTAGAGCATTTTGTTTTATTTTAACTTGGGAATACATCCAAGCCATTTGTATTGTCAGGGATGCATGCTGAGGAGACTGGGGTAATGGTGTCTGTGCTTGCATTTTTTTTTTTTTTGTAAAATTGAAGATATATTTTTTTATTTGTTTAATATATTTTATTGATTATGCTATTACAATTGTCCCATTTCCCCCACTTTATTCCCTCTGCCCCGCACACTCCTCCTACGTTCCCCCGCTTTAGTTCTCGTCCATGTGTCATACACGTAAGTTCATTGGCTTCTACATTTCCTATACTATTCTTAACTTCCCCCTGCCTGTTTTCTACCTACAATTTATGCTACTTATTCTCTGTACCTTTCCCCCTCTCTCCCCCTCCCACTCCCTGTTGATAACCCTCCAAGTGATCTCCATTTCTGTGGTTCTGTTCCTGTTCTTGTTGTTTGCTTAGTTTGCTTTTGTTTTTGTTTTAGGTGTGGTTGTTGACAACTGTGAGTTTGCTGTCATTTTACTGTTCATATTTTTTTATCTTTTTTTCTTAGATAAATCCTATTAACATTTCATATAATAAGGGCTTGGTGATGATGAACTCTAACTTGACCTTATCTGAGAAGCACTTTATCTGCCCTTCCATTCTAAATGAAAGTTTTGCTGGATAGCATAATCTTGGATGTAGGTCCTTGCCTTTCATGACTTGGTATACTTCTTTCCAGCCCCTTCTTGCCTGTAAGGTCTCTTTTGAGAAATCAGCTGATGGTTTTATGGGAATTCCTTTGTAGGTAACTGTCTTCTTTTCTCTTGCTGCCTCTAAGATTCTCTCCTTATTTTTAATCTTGGGTAATGTAATTATGATGTGTCTTGGTGTGTTCCTCTTTGGGTCCAACTTATTTGGGATTCTCTGAGCTTCCTGGACTTCCTGGAAGTCTATTTCCCCTGCCAGATTGGGGAAGTTCTTCTCCATTATTTGTTCAAATAAGTTTTCAATTTGTTGCTCTTCCTCTTCTCCTTCTGGTACCCCTATAATTTGGATGTTGGAACATTTAAAGATGTCCTGGAGGTTCCTGAGCCTCTCCTCATTTTTTTGAATTCTTGTTTCTTCATTATTTTCTGGTTGAATGTTTCTTTCTTCCTTCTGGTCCACACCATTGTTTTCAGTCCCAGTTTCCTTCCCATCACTGTTGGTTCCCTGTACATTTTCCCTTATTTCATTTAGCATATCCTTCATGTTTTCATCTAATTTGTGACCAAATTCAACCAATTCTGTGAGCATTCTGATTACCAGTATTTTGAACTGTGAATCGGATAGGTTGGCTATCTCTTTGTGGCTTAGTTGTATTTCTTCTGGAACTTTGATATGTTCTTTCATTTGGGCCATTTTTTTCCTTGGCACACCTATTACGTAAAATGGGCAAAGCCTTAGGTATTCACCAGGGTGGGGCAACCCATGTCGTTGTGTTGTGATGCTGTCTGTGGGGGAGGGGTCTGAGAGGGAACAATGGCATTTGCTCCACTCTCTGCTGGCTTTCAGTCACTTCCCCTGTTACCCACAAGAAAATCAGGCCCTTCTGTGCTGATCCCCGGGTGGGTGAGCTTGTGTACGTACTAGGACTCTGTGGGTCTCTCCAACAAACTCTCCTGTGAGGCTGGGAGTTCCTCCCACTGCCGCCTCAACCACCACAGGTGTTTTTAATCAGTGGTTTGAGGCTTTATTTCTCCTTGATGGTACCCTGGGCTTAGAGGTCTGTCTCCCTCCCAGTTGTTCCTTTATCCGCACCTGAATGCAGGACCACCCTCTCCACCAGCCTCAGCCCTAGGTGTGCCAGCTACAGTCTCCCCGGCCAGCTGCCATGTCATCCACCCCATTCCACAAACCGCCGTCTGGCCGCTCTCCCAGCTCTGCTCCACTTACCGGTCTGGATGATTATGTCCTCTTTAACTCCTTGGTTGTTGTACTTCCATACAGTTTGATTTTCTTTCATCTCTGGTTGTTTTTTGTTTTTAAATTGTTGTTGTCATTCTTTTGGTTGTTTGAGGAGGCACAGTGTGTCTACCTATACCTCCATCTTGGCTGGAAGTCTCTGTGTTCTTATATTTTATAGAGCCACTTCTGATGAGGGAGGACAGTGATCTGATGCCATTCACAAAAGAAGAAAGAAGAGAGAATAGTGGCTTTAAATTGTAGAAATGTGATTATTTGAAGCACCAAGTGCCTTAAATCCTGATCATATTTCTTTACATACTTAACCACATGTGCTTGGCCCCAAACTTCATAAACATGATAGCCAGAGTCTACAATCATTTGTAGACAAAGCCATGAAGAATTAAACCAACTACAGGCCATTTACAACCAAACCAAGATAACATTAGTAGACTGAATGTTTAAACTTAATACTAAAAATAAAAGCATTTTTATGCTTTCCTGATAATGTCTGTGAGATAAAAGCATTTAGCAAATGGTCACAATTAGACATTTTTTAAAGTTTTTTTTTAACTTAAAAATGAAGCTCTGGCTGGTGTGGCTCAGTGATTCAGTGCCGACCTGTAAACAAAAGGTTCACTGGTTCGATTCCCAGTCTAGGGCATATGCCTAGGTTGAGGGCCAGGTCCCCAGTAGGGGGTACATGAGGGGCAACCACGTACTGATGCTTCTCTTCCTCTCTTTCTCCCTCCCTTCCCCTCTGTCTAAAAATAAATAAATAAAATATTTTTTAAAATAAAGAAAAATTCCTAGTAGTAAGTACTTACATGAATTCAACTCCAGAACTTTACCTTCTTTGTATCTTAAAAATCAACACAGGTTTTGAACAAGGTAAGATCACATTTGATTGTAGACTTTTTAGAACTTTAAGGAGGAACGTATCAGACAAGTTATTTTCCATAAAAACTTTTACTGCATATTCTCTTTGGATTTTGTTTGGATTTTATGAGAAGAGATTATGAATTTCTTAAGCTTTTCCTCTATGATCTTCCCTATTGTACTGAGGCCAAGGAGGGAAGCAGGGGGAGGGGGGGGCGGAGCTGTGGGATGCTTTGGGTAATAGTGTCCCCACTGAAGCCACCATCTGGCATGGACTGACTTTGTTACTGCCATGATCACACTGGGAGAAAAGTCCATTAATAGATGCAGTTTGACCAGGGTAAAATGAGGCAATAAGGAGAAATTGCTCTGATTGGTCTATAAACACCCTGCTCCCCCCCCTCTCCTAATTTCTCACTGGTCTCTTCCCATCAATGTCAAGCACAGAAACTGCAGCAGAGAGAAGAAAGGAGAGCAGGGAAAAGAGAGAGAAGTAATGCAGGGAGTGCTATGGGAATCACTCCGGAGCGGTTTTTACCTCCCCATAAATGAGATAAAAAGAAAGTCTTTGAATACATGACTGGAGAGTGTTCCACCGGTTTCCACTTCTCGCATCCTAAATTCAATCAAGTGACCCAGCTAAGTCAGGGAGTTGCCCTCATCCCAATATGCTACTATTGATCACTGGGTTAGCCGATATATTCAGGGAGGTATATGCCACAAAGGTAGAAGACTTTTCAGAAAGAGATTCAGGGAGCCTTCCCTTTCCAATCTAGGCAACAATAGCTTCCCTGAAGGAGTTCACTTTCTCTTGTACCTCATTAGGCAGAACTGGATCACATAGCTACCCCTAGCTACAAGAAAGTGATTTTTTAAAAAACTGGCATATGGCTGCCCCAAATCAAAATCGAATTCTATTAATATAAGACAGAGATCAGCAAACCTTTCTGTTAAGGGCCATATAGTATTTTAGGCTTTGTGGGCCAGAAGGCATCTGCTGTAACTGCTCGGTTCTGCCCTCATAGCATGAAAGCAGCCACAAGCAATGAATAGAGGCTGAGGCTGCGTTCCAGTAACACGTTATGTATAAAAACAGGCAGCAGGCTGCATTTAGCTTGCAAACTGTAGTTTACCCACTCCTGGTTTAGGAAAAAGACATTAGGCAAGCAACTATCAGGGTCTCTCATCCCACCTGTCTAGTTTCGTGTGTATGTGTGTTTTAAAGAAAATGCAAAATTTATTTCAGCTCTACATAACAGATGTCTTTTCTAATATAAAACAAGAATTCGTTGCCATATGCAGCCACAAACCAGATCTGCATGCTGCAGATGCCATGCAGCACTCGGGGTGCATCCCACTGAGCCTTCTGCGGCAGTCACCCACTACCACAGCATTCTTGTTCACAGGTAAGAAGCACAGTATGTAGGTTTATTTGTCAAGGTACCATACTGCTATATACACATCCCTGTGTTTGGCAATTTTATGCAAAACACGTAACCAATACAGCTGTATATATACCTGTAGCCACTGTTAGTACAGCGGGAACACTTTAGGCCATTTGCAAAGTGCCTGGTAATAGACTCAACCTAACTTCTAGTAGAATCTGGAGTGCAGATTCTTCATCCTCTCATTATAATAATAACTGTACACAGAGATAGTATAGAATTACAGAAACATAGGATCCTAATACCAACATGACTGAAGTTCCACAAAGCAGAAACGCAGCCCTGTGGACGCCATTATCACCACTGCCGCAGAGGAACAGTGCTTAGGCCTGCCGCACTAATGCTTCCCACCAAGCCACCAGAGCCAACAGTGCCAGACATTCAAGACAAATCCAAACCAACAAAAAGCCTGGTTATTATCTTCCAGTGATCTCAGCAACAAGAAAAATCATTGTCAAAAATGGCTTTAACTGTACAAAAAAGGAATGATGGAAAAGCGCCAAAACTTTGGTGTATTCTGCTGCTTAGTATTCCATTGTGTAAAACTGCGGTACATTTACACAATGGAACACTATGCGGCAGAAGGAAAGAAGGAACTCCTACCCTTAGCGACAGCATGGATAGAACTGGAGAGCATTATGCTAAGTGAAATAAGCCAGGCGGTGAAAGAAAAATAACATATGATCTCACCTATAAGTGGAACCTAATGAATAAAACAAACAAATGAGCAAAATAGAACCAGAGGCATGGAAACAAGGAACAGACTGACAGCAACCACAGGGGAGGAGCGAGGGGGATAACGGGGGGAAAGAAGAGGAAGGATCTAGTCTAGGAACACGTATAAAGGACCCATGGACAAGGACAACAGGGTGGGGACTGACGGTGGGAGGTAGGGCTGGGCGGGGCAGGGGAGAGCAACGTGGGAAAAATTGGGACAACTGTAATAAAACAACAACAAAACTTCCTTACAAAACCTCCTATAAGCAAGACATTGTACTAGAAATATGAAAGTAAATAGCAAAAAAAAAAAAGCAGTCACTGCCTTCAGCAATCTATTTGAAGGACTTAAACATGAAAAAGAATTTAGGATAACTTATAAAACATTGCACAGTTTTTTGACATTTATAAGTGTTACCTATCATATCTCAAAAATATTTAATATTTAATATCCAAAATTAATATTTTAAAAATATTTTATAGCATATAAATTTCTCTTTAAAATGAAATAGATACTCAGTGTGAAAACAAATACAAGTGCAGCAATTGTATTTTGATGCTGTGACACACACAGCACATGGCGTGGGCTGCCCGTGGTTACTAAGGCATATAGCAAAGGCATCCATACCAATGACCCATGGTTACAGTCTCACCTGTGTGCTTTTAAGAATCACTCCCCATTCCCTTTTCCCATCCTGAATTCTAGTTCTTGAACACACCGAGAGAATAGGGAGCAGCAAACATGGCATGTCACATTTGGGAGCAGCCGGCTTCTGGACTGTCACAAGACTTGGTGGCTAATCCTCTCCTGACATAGGTGTGTGTGCTTCTATGCAAAGCAGAACACAGTTACTCTGCAATCTTAGTTGTGCCATTCACTCAAGTGCAAGAGGGCCCCCACAGCGCCAGCGTCTAGAAGTTACAAGCAAAAGTGAAGAACTGGCTGTCACAAGATGATGAATGGCTGCCCTTGGAAGTTTTGATTTGGATTCTAAGTGACAAAACCAGACCAACCAAGGAAACTTGGTAATTTTCTCTGCTGCAGAGCAGCCACCTGGCGAATATCACATTGCAACCACCAACCCTTGGCAGAGGTTGGAACAGCAGCTATAATTATAACGAGCAGGGAGGAGACTTTAAAAATCTCTTCTGAGTGGCAAAAATTCTGAAAATGAAGATAATTACAACACTAGCTCATCCTGATTTGCTTGGCTATTTATAGAGGAGGAGAAGCTGATGCACTGAGAGCTTTTTCTTTTTTTCTTCTTTTCTATTTGCATTAAATCCTGTGTGGCTCCTCTTTGAAATGTGTGCATATGCTGAGTCCATGTGAGATGCCACCACTGGCACTTGTCATAAGAATTAAATCCCTCTCAAGCTTGTTTACAGCTCAGCACTTGTCATACGGCTCCCTTGAGCTTCATGGCTGGTTGGGTTCTCTTTTTCCCCAGCTCTGCGGAAGATTTAATTTCTTTTTTGTTTATGTGTGTACTTACCCTTGCAGGTGCAGGAAAGAAAAAAAATTGTTGTGCCCAGATGTTTTGAAGCTGCAGTAGCATACATACAACTCAGATTAAATGGAAAAATTGCATAAGATAAGGCAGGCACTTAAAGTACATTATCCTATAGGGTATTTAATAAACCTATCAAGTTTTCTTGACAATAAGACTCTTGAATATAACTTTAGGAGCAGAGGAATATTTTAACACAACATTGGATCAATTCATTTATTCATGATTTTACAACGGGATTTGTCATTTTTGAGTGGGGCCCATTACATTTACTCCATTTTCAACATAGGAAATATCTTCCCAGAACAGAACAGTCTGGGAATTGGGTAGAAATATCGCCTATCAAGCTGTCTCAGTTCATTACTGAATTAGTTAGACCTCAGGGATCTGAGGCCAGATTTCACCTCAGTTTTGGAACACAGCGAACATAAGCCAAGCACGAACAACCCTCTTGCTGCTCATTGAGCCCTGTACTGATATGCAAAAGACCCGCCCAAGCTGCAGATGGATAACGCTTCTGCGGCCCCTCAGTTTGGATTTTCCTTTACCCAAGGTGATGGGGTAACCTGCTTTGCAATAGCAACTCTCAGATGAGGGGAGGAGTTCAGCTCAGGAGAAGAGATAATGCTCAAAATTCTCCCAACTCCACTGCACCAGCCTCCAGCAATCGTTTCCCATGGCTGCATGGAGGTAGCTCATCATCTTTGGCAAGGAGCAGTTTTAAATATCCCCTTGCAGCTACAGCCTAGATCAGGATGCTTGCAGTGAGGGCTGCATAGTATACCCACCCTGCTATGTGACATCTCTGTCCCCTGGAGGGCCCCGGGAGCTGTTACTCTTTTTGCTTTTCCTGGGAGGTGTGGAGGAGTTCCCCATTGACCTGTTTAAGATGTTGGTTTTTAAAAGTTTCCATTTCCCTTTGTTCATGAAGCCTAAGACCCTCAGTAGAATCAGGAAAAGAGGGTCATAGGCCTTGGTCTCTTTGTAGGGAGAAAATAGGTTGTGCAATTAGCCAGTCATAAAAAGACAAATACCATATGATCTCACTTATATGTGGAATCTAATGGCCAAAATAAACTGATGAACAAAATAGAAACAAAGGCATGGATACATGAAACAGACTGACAGCTGTCGGGGGGAGAGGCAAGGGGGGCACTGGATAAAAGAAGGTGAAGGGATTAGCCAAAGAACATACATGCATGACCCATAGACTCAGACAACAGTGTGGTGACGGCCATACTGCCAGGGAGTGGGGGCGCGGGGGCTGGGTGGAGGCGGGCAAAGGGGAGGAGAATGGGGACATCTTTAATTGTGTCAACAATAAAAATAAAGTTAAGAGAGAGAGAGAGAAGCTCTTACATTTTAATTTGAGTGTCTTACTCCCTAGCTGGCAAAGCCTTTTATAGTCAGTTCTTGGCCCAGCATTCTGCATCTGCAAGATCAGAGCTTATTAGTATCATCTCTTACTCCTGCCTCCCAATGCTGCCACCAGAGACTGTAAAAGGCTTAGACTACACATACTCAAGGCAAACGGCTCTTCCTTAACTACCACAATGCAGGTTTTTGCTTGCACTGAAAGGCTCCCATTCCCCTAGCCTACTGATAATATTAAACACTCCCTTTAGCCCAATGTCTTCTAGAACCTCCACATAGAACATCATGAATATACAATATTAGAAATCTATACCTCCTATAATGGGTTGTGCATGAAAGACAGAATAGTAAGATCCAGGAAGCATCCTTAGTTTCATAGAATATGATGCACCTGCTTATAGGTCATTGATCAGTTCTGGCAACAAAACCATCATATAACTTATAACCTTGTCAGTTTGTCTTTTCTCTCTTTAATTTGTTCAATGCATCCCAATAAACACCAGTTATTCTTAAAGTAGGAAGCCTACAGCTACAGTGGGACTTTATGACTGAAATCTGTTGTGGTGGTGATTTTGCTAGTGTAAATAATTTACTACATTTTTAACAGGTAGTAATTATAAATATTTTAATGTGTGAATCTATTACATTGAAGCTCTAATCAAACACAGCTGCCCACCTCCAGACTACAGGCAATAGGACAACTACCCCAGCCAGTAAGGTGGTGGAGTTAGGTGTGGCCAGCTCTTCACTTTCAGTGATGCGTGAACCCATGTGATGACTTCAGCAGCCTCAAAATTACCTGCTCCCCTCCTCCCCTAAAGCCTTCACAAATACATCCACAAGTACACATTCTGTACTTGCCAAATCCAAAAATTAATTTGTGTAAAACCTTGAACACATGTTTTGAATGTGTCTATCAGATTCATCTGAGCCTGGAGCAAAGCCATGAAGAAGGTCTCTTGCTGTCAAACTCTGTTAGATTAGCAAAATAAAAGAAGCGAGAAAGAAATCTGGAGACAGGTTATTCTTGGGAAGAATGGAGGAGAAGCAGAAAGGAGACAGAAGTGAAAGTGGCCAACAACAAAAAGTCAAGAGATAACAAATGCTGGTGAGACAATAGGGAAGAGGGAACCCTTGTGCAGTTGGTGGGAGTTTAACCTGGTACAGCCACTATGGAAAACAGTACAAAGGTCCCTCAAAAAAGTTAAAAATAGAACTACCATATGAGCCGGCAATTTCACCGGTGGGACTATATCCAAAAGAAATAAAAGCATAACCTCAAAAGACACTGGCACCCCGACTTTAAGAGTGGCATTATTTACAGCAGCCAGGACATGGAAACAACCTGTGTCCATTCATTTGCGACAATGTGGATTGACCTTGAGGGCATTATGCCGAGGGAAATAAGTCAGACAGAGAAAGACAAACACCATATGACCTTACATAAATGTGGAATGTGAAACAAAACAACAACAACAACAAAAAAAAAAAATAACCCCACCAAACTCATAGAAAAAGAGACTTGGGGTCACCAAAGGTGGATGTGGGAGAGGGAGAATTTATGAAAGGCGGTCAAAAGGTATAAACTTCCAGGCATGAGTACTGGGGAGGCAATGCACTGTATGGTGACTGTAGCTAATGGTGCTGTATGATATATAGGAAAGCTGTTAAGAGAGTAAATCCTTAGAATTATCATTACAAGGAGAAAATTTTTTTCTTTTTATTGTATCTGTAGGAGATGAGGGATGTTAACTAAATCAATTGTGGTAATCATTTCACAGTACATGTCAATCAAACCATCAGGGTGCACACCTTCAACTTTCATAGTGATGCATGTCAAATATTTCTCACTAAAGCTGGGGAAAAGTAGAGGGACACCCTGCACTTCACCTGCTTCAAAATGTTGGCTGGGAGATGACGGGGCGTGTAGGAAGCCAAGTGTTCCCTAGAGGTAACTCCATTAGCCCTGAACCCACCAGTTCTGAGACACTAAAGCTTTTGATGCAGTTATTTATTTACTCTTTTCTATATAGCAGTCCCAACCTACTTTTCCAGCTCATCTCCTGTCATTCAAATCTTTACCTAAATCTAGTCACCTTTCTTAAATATTTCATGCAAGTCTGTGCCTTCATATGTCAGCTCAAGCTGTTTGCTCTCTTTGGAAAACTCCTCTCCACCCTTCTGCATTTTAAAACTCCTCATTGTTTAGAACCAAACTCAGAGGCGTTGTCCACTTTGACATCTCTGTCCAGTAGATCAGTCCTGCACTGTGTTTACAGTGTACCGCTTACACATTTATTGCCTTGTATTAGCGTCGTTCGAGTGCTGCCCTCCGTGAAAATCGAATTCCCAGAGAGCAGTGATGGCGTCTGATCATCTATGTATCCTCAATGTTTAGTCCACAGTAGGCACCCAATATATGTTTAATGAAGGTGTGGATGGATGGTGCATTGCAATTTTTTAAAGATTTTATTTTTGTATTTCTAGAGAAAGAGGAAGGGAGGGAGAAAGATAGGGAGAGAAACATTGATGTGAGAGAGAAATATTGATCGGTTGCCTCTTGACCATGCCCCAGCCAGGGACCAAACTCACAATCCAGGCATGTATCCTGACTGGGAATTGAATCGGCAGTCTTCTGCTTTGTGGGACGACGCCCGAATGAGCCACACAAGTCAGGGCTCTTTGCAATGTTTAAGAGAAGAAGAAAAGAGCTTGAGGAATTAGCAGGCAAGAAAGTTCCAGGTGCTAATCAAAACTCCAGCCACTTTCTTACAGAATCTCATCTTTCACTTCCAAACATTTGACTCTTCACACTTCCACCCTTTCCAAATCAGAGCTGTAACCCAGGCAAGTATCAAGGCTTAGAAAAACCATAGGAAAAATCTTGGGACCCTGATAATTTGAAGATGAATTTAAACTTCACTGAAGTATCAATGTCCTTGCTTATGTTATTTCCTTGTGTATTTAATAGAGCGCTTACCTCTTAAAACTTGGCTGTGGCTTGCTGTTACATTTTTGTCACACTTGCTTCCACACCTGTTAACCACAACACTGCGGCTGCCTGTCCCGGCTTTATCTTGCTCTCTGATTGTTTCTACGACGGTATAACCGTGGCTCTGCAGCTGCTACGCTGGCAGCCATTCCAGGGACTAGGGTTCGTCTCTGGCCCGGGGGGTGCTTTAACAGCCACACAGGTTCTTGTGGCAAGAGATGCCTCCCTCCCTCTTCTGGGCCCCATAGCCCTTTTCTCATCCTGTCCTTATGAAGCACAGCATCCCTTCAGAGTAGTCAGCTTCTGTGTATTGAGCACGCTCACTGGGCTGCAAATTCTGTGGGAGAGAGACCACGACCTGCTTATTACTATTTCTCTCACACTGACCAGGGCCTGGCACTGGAAAGAAAGAACACAGAGTGAAGAATGAAAATGAATGAAAATGTTCTCATTAAAATTCTTTGTTGGAACTTAAATTAAGTCACTGATCACTCCTGTTAGTTATTATTGCCCCCCCCATGATACTTCTGATGTATGTAATTGGTTGCTTTTTTTCCTTTTGCTATAATACAAAAATAGAAAATCAAAATCTAGGCATGGTATAAACCTGCTAAACACTTCCTCTCTGAGAGCTATCTTTATACATCTCTAAATCACATTTAATAATTTGATTTCCTCAGCATTTCAGGCCAGTTGGACATTGTGTGCCCTGCTTATGAGGCTCAGTATGTCTAATTACATCGGTGCCACAGACATAATGGCATGGCATTTTAAAAATACTACTTGCCATGTTTTTATTTGAAGAATGGAGTGTTTCTACTCTTGGCTCTTAAGAGATAAGTGTATCTCTGGAATCTTTGGGAAATTAAGAAATATACTGAAACTTTACAACATCTTTTACTAGTAACAATGCCAAACAGATGGCTCTTCCCACTTGAATGAGCTATCTTGACTCACCTAAACTGAATTTTTCATCCCCAAGTGAGGAAGCACTTCCGGGCGCGGTGTTGAGGGCCTGGGCTCGGGGCTGACTGAAGCAGCCCAGCCGACTGGGCAGCTTGGCCACATGTAATCAAACTCCTTTCTCTCCACGTCTGTAAAACAGGGTGACAACGTTGGCTACACAAGGTTCTTGTGAACTTAAACGAGAACGTTGCACTCATATGTTCGTAGCCAAATTTTGCGAAGCAGCACTTCCTCCACCGACGTCAGTACCCTCCCACTGCTGACTAGCCAGTCTCCACAGCATTGCTCTTCCCGACAGGGCGCACTGCGCGCCAGTAAACAAGTCCCGCGTCCGCAGCGGAGGGAACGCCGGAGTTGTGATACAAGCTTCGGCTTCACACCCTGAACTTCATACAGTGATACCATTGAGGCAAATGGTAGAAACAATTTCACAATATTTTGGTATTTTTCACTCCACAGAATTCTTTTCTAAACCTCAGTTTTGGGGATTGCTGATCTTCCTACTTCACCCACACTCCTTTTCGGCTCTGCCTGAGCAAACACTCCTGTTCTCAGACTTGAACGCTCTTCTTGATAGGGTATTCCCCCAACTTCTCTACTGGGTCATTTTGTTTAATTCTTCTCTGGACCTTTAGTAATCCTAAGAACACACCGTAGCTCATCACAATCACTCTTATTCACCACCATTCGAACCTCCTTAGAGTCCTGTGGAAAATCCCAGGGATTTTCTTCTACAGGGATAACAGATGACCACAGTCAAAGACACGTTTACAGCCAAAGAACTCGCCTGCCTTTGGAAGTTGCTCCTCATCTTCCTTACAAAGGTGAAACTAGTGCAGACTGCACACTTATGTTTTGTTACACCTACTACTTCCACCTTTAACTAGTTTCCTTTCAATTAACAGTCATCTGAGAGAAAGAAGATTTTAGTATTACAATGTTAGTTTTTCTCTTAAAATTTTTTTATTGTCTGGCTGGTATGGCTCAGTGGATTGAGCGCCAGACTGCGAAGCAAAAGGTCGCTGGTTTGATTCCCAGTTAGGGCACATGCCTGGGTTGCAGGGCCAGGTCCCCAGTAGGGGGCGCACAAAGGGCAACCACACATTGATGCTTCTCTACCTCTCTTTCTCCCTCCCTTCCCCTCTATCTAAAAATAAATAAATGAAATCTTTTTTAAAAGTCCAGTAAAGATACATGATTAATTTTTTAAATGATGTCAATAATTAAAAAAAAATATTTTCAAAATGCAAAAATGAGACCTAACCACCACCAACTATTTTGTATATCTCTCATATACATTATGTATCTTTGTGCTACAAAATCACCATGCAAATTTGTTTTACAATATTTTTTGTTTTAAAAAGAAATTTTCATTCATTTAGGACTTTAATTTCTTTCAACAATGTTTTATAGCTTTCTGTGTACAGGTCTTCCCCTTTTATTAACTTTATTTCTAAGATTTTTATTCCTTTGCATGCTATAGTGAATGGTATTCTCTTGATGTTATTAGATTGCTATCTTGTGCTTACATCATGTGGCTTTACTTCCTAGTTCTGCTAAGTATTTTATTTTGTCTTGTTTTGTTTTTACTAGATCCCCTAGAGTACTTGCAGGGTGAAGGGGAAGGAGACTCAAGGTTCTCCCTAGAAGAAAAATCCCTCCTTATCCCAACAGCAGCCATAACTGCTCCAGTATCATCTTTTTGATATGTTGAGTTTCAGTGTAAAGAACCATTTGAATATAAATAATCTATTTTACTCTCCTTTCATTTTTCAGAGGAGGAAACTAACTAACCTCAGAATCACTAAGTAAATTTGATATGTAGTTTAAAATGAAGTGAAAAATTACAAAGGCAAAATAAGGTATGACATGGATATACAAAAGAAGTAAGTGAATCAGTAAAATTGCAGCCAGTCTTGTTCCTAATGAAACATTTTGTTCTCTCACTAGAAATATTAATTCATGGCAGATACAACCCTTCAGCTTTATGCAAATTTCATAGAAGAAATATATGTAGATTTGTCATTTTTCTTATCTCAAATTGAAGCTGCATTTGAAAAGGTTAAAAGGCTGCATAATTACACTGTTATTAAATGTCACATGAACTGATATTGTGCAGGTTAGGCCAAGTGGCTCTGTAACTTGAGTGTTAATTATTTGCAAACTGGCGTATGGGGGCCCCCAAGGATATCACTACTGCAGCGCCAGCCCTTCTCTGGCTTCACCGCTGTAGGTGGCAGCAAGGCCGGTGAATCTCTCTGTTGTTTCACAGAGGGTACAGTGGAATTTTAGCAATATTCTGGCTTTTCATGTATAATTGTTTCTACTTCTGAATTTTTACCTCATGTAACATTTTAATAATCTTTTCCATTCAGAGCTCACTTAAACTGTAACTCTTAACTCTTTTTTGACAGAGAGAAACTAGTGAGAGATGAATACAAGTGGAGAAAGAAAGCCACCAGGATTTTTAATTATTAATAGAAGTAGGAGTTTGACCGGACACTTTTTGATACAAGATACAGGTATTGAAAAGTCTTGTTTGAAGTGGCATGAGGAAAAGGACATAAAAATGCTCTGAAAATTCCAAGTAAAATGGTGGAAACAAGAAAAGAGAATATCATGTCCATATTTTAAAAAATATTTGGAAAAGTCTTCCACTTAACTGTGGAAGGAAAGCTAATTGAAGTTGTTACCCAGTAATTACAATCTACTGAATTTTTGTCATTTACTTAACTATACTTACATACTGTAGGCATGAAGTGTCTTCAGCTACTTGTTGAAAAGTATAACATGAAGGTTGCTGTTTCTGAATCTACCTTTTTGTTGTTACGTCAGGAGGGCATCAGGGAGTACCTGAGAAGGAGAAATTGGGCCATTGCTACACAGTTAAGATCCTAGAAATTTTAACACAGCCTGAGTATTTTCAGTTAGAAACAGCTTTATAATTGGGGATTTGAGTGACTGGCAATATATGTATAGAACTATAACCCTCCATTGTATGTTAAAATAGAAAACTTACACTGAAGACTCAAAGAAATTTTTATAAATATATTCACACAGAGAATCACAACATACCATAAATAACATATGTAGTGCATGAAGAATATAGATATAACTAATATACTTTAAATTGATAGCAAAAAAATATTTTCTCCAGTCATTTCAGAATGTAGAAACACTTTGGTAGCACTGATGGCCTATGGAGCATTTAACATCTACTGAGATTCGGGCACCCACGCTTTTTTTTCCTTCTGATCGATTTCCCTACAACAAGAAAAATATAAGAGGTGGTTCCCTTGACCCTAAAGCTGTGTTCAAGTTATTTTATAACAGTAGTGTTTTTCTTAATAAGCATTTTAAAAAGTAAGTACTGTGTTGCTGAACCTCTCGTGGGGGAGAGGGCCGCTGCAAAGCGTCACACATTCAAAACGGTGCTGCCTCTGCAAGGAAGCCCCTGCACACCAGGGCGAGCGAGTGTCTGCGTCTGGCGGTCAAGTCTTGGCTCTGTCCCTTCTAAATGCGTGAACTTGGGCAATTTACTCGATCTCCTCTAAACTTAGTTTCATCAGTTTCACTGGGTGAGCAACACCAAACTCACGGGATTATTTTGAGGACTGAAATGTAAACGAAAGACCTGGCATGGGATCAGTGGTAGCTACGTGGTAACACGTCATGTTCATCAGCATGTTGGGACCAGGAGATTAAACCTTTGGTGGCAGCGTAAAGAAATAATGAAAACCTTCTTCTGCTCCATTTCTTGCTTGCCCTCTGTCTCCTGTGTATCTCCTCAGTGCGGTGAGTAGCAGCGAGGGCTAAAGGAGGCTCCGGGATGTTGAGCGGAGCCACAGCCAGACTCCAGCTTACCTCAGCGTTGGTTCCAGTACGCCAGGGGAAGTGTGAGAGAGATCATGGAGTTTACTGGCCCAGCCACTTCAGCAGGGTCACAGAGCAGACGAAGACAGCGTCAGAAGTTCAGTGAGGAGAGCGGACCATGCACCGGGCCTCTGAGTCTTCTGTGTTGCATTTCCTAAGGAGTCTAAGCAATCTGTGACCAGATAGGCTGCAGATCCAGAGCCCTACACAACTCTTGAACCTATTAAATTAGTAAAAGTAACTTTTAAAATTTCTAAAACCATGGGCAATGGGGATGTAGTGTCACTCATATAGTTCTGGTGACACTACGAAAGAGTCAGCTTTTGGGACAGTAAATTGAATGAAATTTAGGGGAAAATTATAAAACTAATCATATTAATCAAGACTTCCTTACTTAAGGAAAAAATTCGTTCTTCTGTACCTTTTTTTTTAACAAAAATGTTTATTTATTTATATATATTTTTAATTATTTTATTGTTGTTCACTTGCAGTTGTCTGCATTTACCCCCACCCCCAACCCCAGGCAAACTCACCTCCCTCCCTTGCTTCCACCCTCCCCCTTGGTTTTGTCCATGTGTCCTTCATAGCAGTTCCTGAATACCCTTGTCCCCATTATCCCCTTCCCCCTCCCCTCTGGTTACTGCCAGATTGTTCTAAATTTCAATGTCTCTGTTATAATTTGTTTCTCTGGTTGTATTTTGCTTGCTTACCTCACAAGCATCTTGGCTGTGGCTGATCTGAGTTCCCCGGTAGCTGATCTGGCCTTGGTGCCTTCTCTCATGAGTCCTTATATAAAACCCCTTAACATTTCATATAGTAAAGGCTGCGTGATGATGTACTCCTTGAACTTGACCTTATCTGAGAAGCACT
>PVJI01022539.1:0-25091 GCA_004026765.1 Micronycteris hirsuta | reverse complement strand
GATATCATTCTTGACCTTTAAGTAGTATATGAAAACGCACACTCTGAAGTCTCTTTGTGATTATATTATGTTTCCCATCCTCCATCATCCTGCCATGGTTACTGAGCAAGGGATCACTGCCAGAGGTGCATTGAAGCCAATGCTATTGCATTAGCTTTTGAGAAAAGAAAAAAAAAAAAAACTTTATCACAAGGTCGATTGGCAAGGAGATATGCAGAGCTCAAATCTCTCTCCCCAATCCAGGGTTTAGAATGATATTTAAGGGATTGAGGGGAACAGACTAGTATGTGGAAGTGCATGTGGTGGCAGGTTTCAATTGGAAGGCTTGAAATTTAGTCATTTATGGTAAAACATGGTAAGGGGCTTCAGTACCTGATCTTCTGGGCAATAGACCCTTTGCCTTTGAAAGAGTTCCAGCATTCAGGTTCAGGTCATGTCTTGATCCTTTGGTCCCATGGGCAGGGAGTAGCTTTGGTTCCAGGTGTTACTGGAGGTCAAAATTATCTTCTTTGTTCATGCTTCAGCTGCATGACTTTTGGTCTTATTCTATTGTCTCTGAAAAACAACTCAGTATCTTATTAGAAAGGATAATGCCAGTTTCAGCTGGTTTAGTAGTTACACAGTTGTCTCTCCTTCCAATTTCATTTTGTTCATTGAAAATAAATGGAGCAATTGTCGTAGTTTGCTGCTTAAGATTATAGGCTCTACAGTTATATAATTTAGATCGAAGGTCAAGCTCCTACTAAATGTATGATTTTGGAAAGATTACTTCCTGGAGCCTGAATTTTCTTCACCGTAAAATATGGATAATAATAGTACCCTCTTTACCTCATGGGCTCGTTGAAAAGATTAAATGAGATATTGTTTGTAAAGTTCCTGACATATAATAAATTTTGAATAAATATTACCACTTGTTATAATAATATATTTTATCATATATCTGTTAGCAGTAATGTTGGCTTTCAGTTCTTGACTTCATGCAGGAAAGATTTCGCAACACAAGTCCAGGTGATTTTGAGAGTACATTTATTAAAGCTGGGGACAGTGAAACAAAGGAAGGGCTTAAAATAGAAGAGGCAAGATCCTAGCAACAGGAGTGAGCCTATGCGGAGCTGCCTTGGCCCTTTGAAAGGAAAATCACAGAGGCAGAAGAAGTGAACCTGCTTGGCTGCATGGACTCAGGAAACAAGTTACAGAGACAAAACAAGGGCCATTGGAGACAGGTTCAAGCGGTTAGCCTGGAACTAGCTGGTCCCCTGGTTGTAAGTTTCCTGATAATCTTTAGAGTTTAAGAGAAATAAAAGCAGAGATATGCACCTGAGGAAAGAAGGGGAGGGGGAATGAGTGGGCATGCTCCAGAGAGAGAGAGAGAGAGAGAGGGAGAGGGGGAGGAAGAAAGAGATAGAGAAAGAGGGGGAGGGAGAAAGAGAGAAAGAGACCACAGTGGGTCCTTTGCCTTAGGCTTTTTATCTGTTCTCTAAAAGTGTGAATTTCAAGTGAGGTCTCATGGGAGGATCTCAGTAGAATATTCATCAGCTTTCCAGGTGTGTCCTCTCAGGGTCACGGTCTCTAGGGGTCATTAGTCATTGCATCTGGTTCTGATGTCAGCCATGGCATCACTTTGTCTGGTTTTGCTGCTTTTCTGGGTCTGGAGCTGAAACACACCTGAGGTCTTGATGTAACCTGTAGTTTGACCAAAACTCCAATTCTATTGTCAAAAGACCTGAAGCTTTGTTCCCGAAATTATTTGATGATAATCAGAACCTCATTGTCCTGAGGGCTTAATGCTTAAGGGAGTGGTTGTGCAAGGGAGAAGGAGGCAGGCAAGTCAGACTCCTGGATGGGGCCAGTAGGAATCAGCCATCTGTCTCAGTGTCCCTATTCCACTTGCCAAGGAATTTTCCTAGATTCCTACTATCCTGCCTAATATCAGTGATATACTGCATAATATGTTGTTATTGTTGTAAAACTCATTCCTGAGATGTCTGGTTACCTTGGGTGCAGCAGGTTTTCACACTTCCCTTGACTGGAGCTTACACTCTTCGTTAGTTCTGGAGCATTTCTGCAGGGATTGTAAAGCTGCTGGGGAAAAGGAAAAGAGCTTACCTCTCTTTCAATGACAGACATCTTCCTCTGAGGCCATCCCCATTGCAAAGCAAGTCCTGAGAAACTATATGCAGCAGAAAAGCAGTCCTGGGAAGTTCCTCCAGCTGTGTGTAGGAAACCTTGTCAAAAAAGGGATTCTCATCTCTCAGTAGCCAAGCATGAAGCTTATATATATTTGTATTTTCATATGAATAAAACCTCAGAAGATAAAATGGCCAGCTGCAAAAGGCACGGTTACTCTTTGATATGTGGAATAAGAGCTCATAATAAAGAAAAATAAAAGAGAAATACCACCTTTCCAGGCTTTTTCTGTATAATGAAAGGAGTTTTCAAACTTCCTTTAGCTGCAAATAATTTCAATTACCATTTTTGTGGGAGCTGAATGTAAATACCAATTTTTCTATAGGCTGGAGCTAGTTGATTAAACATTGTGTGAAGTGCTAACCACTTCTATTTGCAGGAGGAAGAAAAACAGGCACTCTTGTTCGGCCTTCTGTTCTTGTCCCCACCAGAAGCATTGAGTCTCTTCTCTTATTCATCTACCCACCCCCAAATACAAATTGTTTTTTTTATGGGTGGCATCTCAATGTTAGGCTGACAAGGAAAGGAAACTTTAAGGTAGGTTAACAGATTCATCCCAATCCCAATTTGTCTATCACAATTTTAACACTGAAAGTCTTGGGCACCTCCTCAGTCCTTCACAAACGCGGATAGTCACTTTAAATGGTCCTATCAGGAAGCATTATTCAGGAAACCATGGGTTAAGTTCCTTTTGAAAAATCTTGGAAGGCTGAAGTGCAGTGTCTGGATATGAAAATATCCCCTAGACCATAGTGAAACAAAATTCTTGAGACTCAGTGAATAAGCTGAAACACACCAATTGGAGGATAAATGATAGAACAAGAGGAGGAGGAGAAGGAGAAGGAATCACAGCTAGTATTGATTAATGCTTTCTACATGCCAGTGCTCATGTTGTTATTTTATAGATATCACCTAATTCAATCCACTATTATTATCATTATTTTATGGATGAGAAAACTGAGGCTTAGTGAGTTTCTATGACTTGTGAGGTTAAGTGGAACCAGGATTCAAATCCATTTCTGCCTAACTCCAAATTGCACACTCTTAACCACCATATGATATTGCCTTATTTATTGAGAACTTCCTATATCTTCCTATATTCCCACCACTGTGCCATACCTTTGGGATAGAGCAGTGAACAAAGCACATATGATCACTACCCTCATAAAGCTTCAATGCATGTTAGAATGATAATACAAAATTAATTTTTTGTTTAAAAATCGTTATGGTTGCATGAATCCCACTATATCATGTGAACCAGAATTCCACAGAAAGAGGGATATACTATTTCTTGATGTTCATGCCTAAGCAATTATAGGAAGTGACTAGACCAGCTATTGACTAGTACTAGAAGGATGAGGCCATTCTTTTAGGAAGCTAAATTAATTGTGCCAAGATGAGCAGCTGCTAATGACATAGGAAAGGGAAAGTGGTTATTCTCTGTGAGTTTCCTATTATATATATATATATATATATATATATATATATATATATATATATGCAAATGATTGAAAAATATTTATTCATGGTATTTCTTTGGAATCAAAAATATCTATCAACATGGATCTCTTCCAATTTCAAATCTATTTTTTTTCTGTTGCCAGTAACTGTCAAACTTAAGATCTCATATTTACAGCTATTATGGTAGGGGCTGTGTCTCCCCAAACCTGAGCCTTAAAGTATTATGAGACATGATGCATCGCTTTCTACAATCAATTTCTGACTCTACAGGACAAATAGCAAAGTCAAAATACCTATCATCATCACTTAGGATCTTCATGGTCCATACCTAGGTTAGGAGTTGGCAACTATGGCCTAAAGGCAAAACCCAGTCTGCTAACTATTTTTGTACAGCCTGAGTGCTAAGAATAGTTTTACATTTTTTTAAATTTTATTTTTGTTCAATTACAGTTATTTGCATCCTCTCCCCTCCCCTCCTCCCTTCCCTTCCAGCCTCCCTCCCCACCCAGCATCCTTCCTCCCCCTTAGTTCTGTCCATGTGTCCTTTACAGTGGTTCCTGAGAATAGTTTTACATTTTTTGATTTTTTTTAATCAAAGAAGAATAATATTTTGTGACATGGGAGCATTATATAAAATTAAAATTTCAGTATCCTTAAATAAAGTCTTATTGGAACTCAAACACATTCATTCCTCTACATTTACTATTTGATTCTTTATGAAAGGAGTATGCTGACCACTGGCCTAAAGGAAGGGATTAACCTCATATATAGAACATGTACATGAGAAAGCTCAGAACTATGGGAAAAGTAAATCCTCAGTGCTATGTTTTGAAGAAAAAAACTGATAGCAAACACAAGTTGATCTAGTGACTTCAAGTCACATGGAATCTAGAAAAGTTAAGAAAAACCATATATAATATCTCTAATTATAGTCTTCCTCGACATTTTTTAAAAATTCTCTTTAGAATGACTGGCCAAGATGGAGGCATAGGTAGATACACTTTGCCTCCTTGCACAACCAAAAGAAGCACAGCAATGAATTGAAAAACAAAAAATAACCAGAACTGCCAAAAAATCAAACTGTATGAAAGTCCAACAACCAGGAAGTTAAACAAGAAACATTCATTCAGATCAGTAGGAGGGTCAAGGACAGGCAGCTGGGGTGGAGAGGACAAATGGCAAAGCAGTGGCTGGCAGACTGGGAAGTCCCGCATTGAGTGGGAATCAATCAGGAAGAACAACTGGGGAGTGAGACACACCATGCAAACCACGGTTCCAGTGCCAGCAATAAAGCCTCAAAACCTCTGACTGAAAAAATCTGTGGGGGTTGAGGAAGCAGGAGAAACTCCCAGACTCACAAGAGAGTTTGTTGGAGAGACCCACAGGGTCCTAGAATGTACATAAGCCCGCCTGCCCGGGAATCAATACCAGAAGGGCAAAATTTGCTTGTGGGTAGCAGGGGAAGAGACTGAAAGCCAGCCAAGAGCCAGCAAGAGACATTGTTCCCTCTTGGACCCCTCCCCCACAAATAGTGCCACAACGCAGTGATGTGGGTTGTCCTATCCTGGTGAATATTTAAGGCTCTGCCCCTTTCAAGTAACAGGTGCATTAAGACCAAAAGAAATATGGCCCAAATGAAAGAACAGATCAAAGCTCAAAAAAATGGAACTGAACAATGAAGAGATAGCTAAGCTATCAGATGCACAGTTCAAAACACTGGTATTCAGGATGCTCACAGAAATGACTGGGTACAGTCACAAAATAGAGGAAAAAGTTAAGGCTATGCAAAGTGAAATAAAGAAAAATACACAGGGAACCATTAGTGAAGGGAAGGAAACTGGGACTCAAATCGATGATTTTGGAACAGAAGGAAGAGATAAACATTCAACCAGAACAGAATGAAGAAACAAGAATTAAAAAAAAAAATGAGGAGAGGCTTAGGAACCTTCAGGACAACTTTAAAGGTTCCAGCATCTGGGTCATAGGGGTGCCAGAAGGGGAAGAGGAAGAGCAAGAAATCGAAAACTTATTTGAAAAAATAATGAAGGAGAACTTCCCCAATCTGGCAAAGGAAATAGACTTCCAGGAAGTCCAGGAAGCTCAGAGAGTCCCAAAGAAGTTGGACCCAAGAAAGCACACACCAAGGCACATCATAATTACATTAGCCAAAATGAAAGATAAAGAGAGAATCTTAAAAGTAGCAAGAGAAAAGGACAGAGTTACCTACAAATGAGTTCCTATAAGACTAGCAGCTGATTTCTCCAAACAAACCTTGCAGACAAGAAGGGGCTGGAAAGAAGTATTCAAAGTCATGAAAAGCAAGGACCTACATCCAAGATTACTCTATCCAGCAAAACTATCATTTAGAATAGAAGGGCAGATAAAGTGCTTCCCAGATGAGGCCAAGTTAAAGGAGTTCATCATCACCAAGCCCTTATTATATGGAATGTTAAAGGGACTTATCTAAAAAAAATAAGATGACCAACAAATATGAACAATAAAATGACAACAGACACACAACTATCAACAAATGAACCAAAAAAAGAACAAAAACCAAACCAAAGTAAGCAAACAGCTAGAACAGGAGCAGAACCACAGAAATGGAGATCACATGGAGGGTTATCAGCAGGAAGGGAAGAGGGAGGAATGGGGGAAAAGGCATAGAGAATAAGAGGCATAAATGATATAAGAAAGATACAAAGCAAAATAGACAAGGGGAATTAATAATAGTACAGGAAATGGAGAAGCCAAAGAACTTAATGTATGACCCATGGATATAAACTAAGGAAGGGGGAATGTTGGTGCGAGGGGGGATGCAAGGCAGAGGGGAGTACGGGGGAAGGAAAAATTGAACAACTCTAATAGCATAATCAATAAAATATATTAAAAAACAAAAAAGTCTCTATCATGGCTATGGTTAATACCCATTTATCACTGACAATTAGAAGATGCAAACAATTTATGTTGTTTCTCATTTTAGCTGATAATGCTTACCTGTGTAATATATGTAATATATATATATATACATATATATATATATATATATATATATATATATATATATATATATATATATACAATGTATCTATTTAATTGTATCTGTTCATTTGAGTTTCCATTCAGTCTTTATTATGACTGATGATTAAACTGGAGAAGCCACTGAGTCATATGAACAAGATTTACTTTTTACTCCTCCTTTCTTAGAGTTTTGTAATACTTCTGACCTGAAACTGTGGCTCTAATTTATTTCTCTCAAGCAAGGAAAGAGATTTTTCTCCCCTGGTCTCTTCTTCCTGGATTTCTCCCCAGAAGTACCATCACCTGCTATGCAGAGATGATGAGCTCAAAAGTATTCAGTTAAGGTGCTCCTGTCAGTGTTGGTTTAATAAATCAACACTGGAAATTAAACTATGAAGTTTTCAAAACATTAAGCAGCAAAGGAGCACCTGAAGAAAGATGAGAGGAATAGGAAATAAGAACCTAAGAGATATTTACCTTTCATGGTAGCCCTTGTATAGCATTGCAGGTTGAGGTTTTATCATTTGTTAAGGAATAATATAGTAAAGAAAACAGGTTGCTATATCTTCTTCAGAGCTGGCCTGTCTGCTGGGCAGGTGAGCAAGTGAGCAGAGATCTAGGGACTGAGTGGGCCAGGTCAAAGACCATTTGTAATGAAATATGAAACAGGCTGGAATGTTCTTATTATACTGAGGAAGCACAGAGATTAAGAGCATAGACTCTAGTGTCAAATAGACTAGGGTCTGAATTCCGGTGCTGCCATTTACTGGCTGAGGGGGTCTAAATCAAGTTATTTCATCTTAATAAACTTTGGTTCCCTCATTTGTAAAATGGAGATAATAAAACTATTTCCCTTTTATGGGGTTATTTTGAGGATCAAATGAGATGTGTGTAAATGTGCTTACCACTGGGCCTGGCAAGAGTACTCAATATATATTCATTATTTTTATTGCTAGTGTGAATGCTGAGTGAAATAGTACAAGAAATCATTGCAAAACTAGCCAACACTTTGTTATATAACAAATTTCTTACTCATGTAAAGGAAGGCAGTGAAAAGAATAATGAGTAGAAGTTAGAAGATTTGTGCTTTAGTCTGATTAATAATAATGATGAAAACAACAAGAAAAAGTTAGTATTTATTAGGCCTTTACTAAGCATTTAATACTCACAATAGCCCTCTAAGTAGATAATGCCATTATACCCATTTTGAATATGAGGGAACTGAGGTGTAAAAAGATTTGGCTGTTTGCATAAGATAACACAGCTAGCAAATGGCAGAAGTAGGATTTGAACTCAGAAAGACTGACTCCAGGACCTCCATGCTAGACCATGAGACTATACTATCTTCCTGGTTCTGCAATTAGGTAGCTGAAGGGCAAAAATGTACCCATATGTTTGTGCAGTTTATACACTACACCACTCAATGGTTGTTCTACTCTAAGGGCTATATGCAGTGAATAACCTACACAGTCATATGGGTGGTTGTGGGGAAGTTCTTTAACTTTTTCATGTTTTAGTTTCCTTGTCTGTAAAATGAAAGATTTGAACTAATTGGTTACCAGGCCTCTTTTAGCTGAGGGTCTAGCGTGAGTATGTGGATAATTTCTAATTCCCTTCGGAGAATTTTATACATATATTTGAATTTGTGGTTATCTGATGAAATAACTTCCTACAATAAACCAAATAAGGACATGTCACTGGGAAGACCTGGAAGTAGAGAATTAGGAGAGCTGCCTAGTCTTTTCCTCTGGTCCTCTGCTCAGGTTCTCCATGCCATGAAGAGACAGTTTATATCTGCAGCTGATGTATAGAACAGGAGAAACAAAATGTCCCTTTCTCAAATATCCCCAGGGCTAAGGATATGGTTAAGTAAATGGATTTGAAAGGCTTTTTTTTTTGCTATGATATGAACTGAATGAAAATTAAGTGTAAACATCACAGATTCAAAAGAAGATATTCAAGTAAATTTGATGTTGTCTACAAAAACCTATTTTAATGGAGCAATTCATTAAACAATAATTGTGTGTCCTACCTATTGATAAATTAAGGGCATAATTTGGTTGATGATATTTACATATAAATTAGATTTAAGTATTGAGATATTAGTATCACTATACTAGGACTCAGGGCAATTTTCTTTTAGATACTTTGCTTACTTTCAGTTAAATGATACTTTATGTAGGTATTCTTCACTGAAAAATAGATTAGATTGTTCTCCTACTCGGTTGTATTCTACCCCTAAATAGAATTCTGTATTAAATAGTTATAAATCATCATGAAAGATGTACAGTTAAGGTGAATTTAAAAAATAACTGCAACATTCTCATCCTTCTCATCCTTCTACCCTACCAGGCATCTTTCTGACTCTTCTTAGAGTTACAATTTCTCCCCATCCCCAAGATGTTTTCATTGCTCTGGCACCTCTGGAACCTTACCAACTGTCACAACTCCTGCAGTCTTTCCTTTGTCAACAGCCAATTTAGCTCCCCTGTGAGAAAGATAACTACCTCCTTACAACTAAGCAAAGGTCAGGAATTCCTTTGCCATTTCTAATGTTCCTTATGCTTTAAGATGACCTCCTGTTCCCTGCTCCAGTCATGCTGGTTTACTCATCATTTCTTGACACCATTTTTTACCTTCCTGCCTTAGAGCTTTTGCTTAGGCTGATTTTCTTTGCCTGAATTTCCTCTCCCCTTCACTCATTTCTGCCTGTAACTCTCCCCATTCACAAACCAGTGCAAATCGCACTTCCTCTAATGTCTTCTTCAGAACTCATCTTTTCATCATCTATATCCTCATGGCATTTTGCTTATACTTTAGTTATAACTATAGCCGCTGCATTTGCTGAACTCTAAAAATCAGAACACGTGCTTTGACAACTCTAAGTGTACTTATAGGAACAATGTGATAGATTATTTGAAATCAAGATGTTCTAGAAAATTCACAGTGCATGTTTGTCTTAATTGTAGCATTCATTACAGTCTGCCTTGTGTTGGCGTTAATTATACATTTTTTTGGATCCTTCCTGATGTTGTCAGCAAGAATTGTGTCATATGCATCCCTGTATTACCCCACATCCGTCAGATCTCTTTGTCTAAAGCAGGAATTCATCTTTTTATGCAATCATCAACTCTTTATTAAGTTCACATGATGTAGCAGGCACTGTG
Source organism: Micronycteris hirsuta (assembly GCA_004026765.1). NCBI lineage: Eukaryota > Metazoa > Chordata > Mammalia > Chiroptera > Phyllostomidae > Micronycteris > Micronycteris hirsuta. Next base: position 15,258 of record PVJI01022539.1, on the reverse strand, counting down.
CTAGGTGCAGGGAATGAGATGGGGTATTTTCCACCATGAAATAAAGTATTACAACACCATGAGGTAAGTGCCATGTTAGGGTAGACCTGAAACACATAAGGGGGTCTCTTAACCTAGACTTGGAGAGTTAGGGAAGGCTTGAAGAAAGTGATTCCTAAACAGATAACTGAAAGATAAAAAAAAAAATGTGTCAGGGAATCATGCAGTTTAGGGACTCGGGGTAGAGAGAACAGAACTATGTGAAAAGGTCCAAAAGTGAGAGAAAGAGTTGCCTGGTTCAGAAATTCAGATTTTTTTCAGTCCCATTAACAGTGTAGAGTGTAAAGGGGGCACCAGGAAGAGAAGAAGCTGAAAAGGGAAGCAAGTCACTGGGCCAGGGCCTAGGGGGGTAGGCATGAAAAAGACACAGCCCTGGCCTCCCAGAATTTACATTAAAGAGGAAAAGATGGAGAAGTAATGGAGAAATTATGATACAGTGCTCTGGCTGGAGAGGTTCTGTGTATTATAAGAACACATATTAAGGCACCACACCCTTCTGAGGGAAGGGGAGGTTTACCATAAGATAGTGAGCTTTCCTATGAAATCTAGATCACTAAGTGCTGAACAAATTAAATGGCTAGCATTTAGCTATTTTCCTTTCCATTATGCAGAAACTTAGCATGAGACAGAAATTGTTAGGGAGCAGGAGAAGGACAGCATCTCCTCTCTGCTTCCTTGTGACTATCTTTCCTCTCTACATCTATGCATAGTGGCTGAAATACAGATTTATTATATAAAACATAATCTTTTACCCTTCTAATCAGAAAGCAGTTTCTTAGTCATTTTATTACTTGGTTTGAAGCCTCTTTCCTCTCTTCTGATTAATATTTTAACTGAGTCTTATGTAAACTGAAACTTACATTCAGGTGTTTCCTTAGCAACCATCACATGAAATCAAATACATCTGCTTTCAGAATCAGTTTGTCTTTTGAAAAACCTTGTAGTTATCCAATATTCTTTCACTAGCAAAATGGCTTTCTAAATGGGCTACCATTTCTTAAAAACACAGCATTTGAAGAATTATATTTAAATAGAATCTATGAAGTTTTAAAATGGAGATATGAAGTGATTTTATAATTTTTATTTTTTTAAGATTTTATTTATTTATTTTTAGAGAGAGGAGAAGGGAGGGAGAAAGAGAGGGAGAGAAACAGCAATGTATGGTTGCCTCTCACATGGCCCTCACTGGGGACCTGGCCCGCAACCCAGGCATGTGCCCTGACTGGGAATCGAACCGGGGCCCTTTGGTTCCCAGCCTGCGCTCAATCCACTGAGCTACACTAGCTGGGGCTACAATTTTTATTTACTTATTTAATCCATCAGTTACTCAATAAACAGTTATTAGTACCTATAGATGCTATGTAAGTTGCTGTGAATTACAAAGATATAGTCCTTGCTCTCAGTAATCTTATGATGCAATAGAACAAACACCTACAGAAATAACTGTACAAAATTTAAAGATGATGAAGCGCCCACATACGGGATCTGTCCAGAAAGTATCCATCCACATAATATGGTAAAAAGAGACGTTTACTGAAGAAGACAAGAGATACGAGAAACATTGTACATAGGACAATGACACTTCAGTCCCCTTCAAAGTAGGCACCTTGAGACCTCATCCAGTTCTCCCAATCACCATCAGCTGCCCTGCCATATTTTCCTGAATCTCAGCGAAGGTCTGGAATCTCTTCCTTCTCAAAGGTGATTTTAGTTTTGGGAAAAGCCAGAAGTCTCAGGGCACCAAATCTGGGCTGTAGGGAGGCTGAGTCACCTGGGTGATTTGATATTTTGCCACAGAACTCTGCATGAGATGTGATGCATGAGCAGGTGTGCTGTCATGATGAAGCTGCCAACCACCAGTTGCCCAAAGCTGTGGCCTTCTGCATCATTTGAATAGGTTCTGTAAGAATGTTCAAGCTTAACACAAAATTTGATGAAAATTTGTTGCTCTACTCACTCAATCATTTTGAATGTGACGGCCACACAGTACACATGCTCACTCAATGGCATCTCCTGCCCCCACTGACTAGTACAGTGAAGTCATTAGTGTTCATGCATGTGCATTCCAGTCTTCTCTCCTTGGCTTCCAGGACACATCAATGTTGTGCAAACCATTCTTGTTACATTATAATGGTTGGACTTTTTCCAGACAGACCTTGTATATGACTTTGTTTTAATAGGATTTGTTTAAATGATCTTTAACCTCTGTTGGAGTGAATATGAGAGATATCACCAGTCAGGTCCTGAAGCTCTAACCCCAGAACTAAATTCTAAAGATCAACAAATTTTGCCTTTGCATCTGGGACATCTCACATTGTCATAGGAATCTGGAAAAAATCCAAATGAGCCATGAAAAAACTGTCAGAAACTGTGTGCTACATTAAATCAATGTAAAATTCACAGAGGAATTTCTGGACTTTAATTTTGCAATAAATGCAATGTTCTTGCCAAGGAAAAACGTGGAAGACTGAAAGGATGTTAAATGCTTAAATATTACTGTGATTAAAATGACATTTAAAATACTATACTTTCTTCAAAAGATGGAAGAATGGGGAGACTGTGCCTAAGCCCATATTATGGAATTTTAAAGTATTGTTAGAATCCATGTTCATGGGCTCTTTAGTCTTTTGTAATTTTGTCAAACTTCTGCTTTCTTGGACAGTCACAAGTCTAAATTGCTGGTGAGCCTAGCTCCAATTATCAGGGTAGTGGTGTTCCAAATTTGAGCACCTGTCTCTCCTGGTGGTATACATAAAAATGTCTGCTTGTTTTTCCTCAGCAGATACTGACTCTTAACATTATAATTAGAATAGCGATTGTATTTGTTACCATGATTTACAGAGCTCTATGTGGTCTGGCACCTACTTGACTTTCCAACCTCATTTTATGCAACTCTCCGTCTTGTATTTTAAGCTCTATCAAGATTAAACTACTTGTAGTTGCTCTAACACAGCATGTTGTTTCAGGTTTCTCAGCTTTAACTTACACTGCTAATCATGCCACCATTATTTTTCCACTGCAGCTTTGTCTGATTAATTCATTCATTATACAAAATTATGCTCAATTATCACTTCTTCCAAGCATCCTTTCTTTACCCTTCATTACTACACACTGGATTGCATAGTCTCCCTCTCTGTTCCAACAGCACCATGTAGCCACATATGGCAACTGTCTCTCAAAAATTTAAACTTGGTTCAAGTCCCCAGTTTTATGACTTGGGTCAGTACAGTGCCTTCCAGTGATCTTTGTAAATTTCCAACTTTACTTACTTGGTTTCCATTGTCTCTGTTTTGGGGTCCACACAGATTTCTGGCATCTACTTAGTGCTGATCAAGGAAGTCAAACTCTTCTCATTTGATGTATTCTGCAAAAAGTCCAATCACCTTGATTATAAAACTTTTAAAATATATTTTATTGATTATGCTATAACAGTTGTCCCATTTTTATCCCCTTTAATCCCCTCCACCCTGTATACCCCTCCCTCCATCATTCCCCCACCTTAGTTCATGTCCATGGGTCATACATGTAAGTTCTCTGGCTTCTCCATTTCCCATACTGCACTTAACCTCACCCTGTCTATTCAGTACCTATCAATTATGCTTCTTAATCCCCGTACCTTTCCCCCCCTTATCCCCCTTCCCCCTCCCAGTTGGTAACCCTCCAAATAATTGCCATATCTATGATTCTGTTTCTGTTCTGCTTGTGTGCATAGTTTGTTTTTTAGATTCAATTGTTGATAGTTGTGACTTTATTGCCATTTTAATGTCCATAGTTTCTTTTTCTTAAGTAAGTCCCTTTAACATTTAATGTAATAATGGCTTGGTGATGATGAACTTCTTTAGCTTTACCTTGTCTGGGAAGCACTTTATCTGCCCTTCCACTGTAAATGATAACTTTGCTGGATAGAGTAATCATGGATGTAGGTCTTTGCCTTTCATGACTTTGAATACTTCTTTCCAGCCTCTTCTTGCCTGCAAGGTTTGTTTTGAGAAATCAGCTGATAGTTTTATGGGAACTCCTTTACAGGTAATTCTCTGCTTTTCTCTAACCGCTTTTAAGATTCTCTATTTTTCTTTAACCTTTGGTATTTTAAAAGGCGAAAGACTTATACAATCTGAAGAGAAACCAGAGTATGACCATTGGCATTTTAATTATGATGTGTCTTGGTGTGGTCCTCTTTGAACACATCTTGTTTGGGACTCTGTGTGCTTCCTGGACTTGTATGTCTATTTCCTTCACCAAATTAGGGAAATTTTCTTTTATTGTTTTTTCAAATAAGTTTTCAATTTCTTGCTCTTTTCTCTTCTCCTTTCAAACCTCTATGGTTTGAATATTGATACGTTTGATATTGTCCCAGAGGTTCCTTATCCTATCCTTATTCTTTTGGATTCTTTTGTCTTCTTCCTGTTCTGATCGAATGGCTTTTTCTTCCTTGAGTTCCAAATCACTAATTTGATTCTTGGCTTCATCTCCTCCACTGCTAGTTCCCTGTAAAAGTTTCTTTATTTTGTTTAGTATAACCTTCATTTCTGCCTGGGTCTTTTTTATGCTGTTGAAGTACCCGGTGAGTTCTTTAAACATCCTGATAACCAGTGTTTTGGACTGTGCATCTGATAGATTGCTTATCTCCATTTCATTTATATCTTTTTCTAGAGTTTTGTTCTGTTCTTTCATTTGGGCCATATTTCTTTGTCTCCTCATTTTGGCAGCCTCCCTGTGTTTGTTTTTATGTATTAGGTAGAGCTGCTTTGACTTTCTGTCTTAGTAGCATGGCCTATTATTATAGAAAAGCTCACTGGTAAGTTAGATGGGGTGGAGTCTTCCGTAATTGCCTGAGTGGGGCAACCCATATGAACCAGGTTGATGGCATCTCAAATACGGTGTCACCACTCTGTGGCTCTGTGTGGAGGAGGGCTCAGAAAGAGCACGATGCTGATGCCTGGCCTCTGGAGTTTTGTCTGGGAGGAAGCTTTCCCCCTAAACCCACCCTGATGCCACATCTGTCAATTTCTCCCTGTATGCCCTTGGTGCCTTTTCAGCTGCTTCCCCTGTGCTGGATCTCAGAGGTAGCGAGTCTACAAAAGTCCTAAGTCAGGTGTGGATCCTTTATGAGGACATTCCTGAGAATCCTGCAGTTTCTTCCACTGCCCCAACCCTCTAGTTTTTACTGCCAGAAGTTATGGGGACTTATCTTTCTGGTACTGGAACATTGGGCTGGATGGTCTGGTATGGGTCTGGTATCCTGCGCTACCAAGGCATCCCTCCCAATTTTTATCCATCACATGTGGTTGTGGGACTGACCATTGCATGTCTCCACATCTCCATGCCTCTCTTCGAGGCTCCACATCTCCACCCCTCCTACCAGTCTGAATGAATGTGACTTCATTAACTCCGTGGTTGTTGGACTTCCATACAGCTTTATTTTCTGACAATTCTTGGTGGCAGTTGTTTTGCTGTGGTTGTGCAAGGAGGCGAGCTGTATTTACCTATACCTCCATCTTGACCTGACAGATTATATAACTTTTAAGGATAGATTCAAAGTATCTGCTTACTTGTTTCTCTGTTCCACTGTAACTGGGAAAGAGTCCACATTTGTTTTACTCATTACTGTCTCTAGAGCTGAGCCAGTGCTTTTCACATAATATATCCTCAATAAATGTATAGTGAACTGCCTTTTGACTACATCTTGGAAAGTTTTGAATTAGTGCTCATGATAATGTGTTCAGGGTTTATAGGTTTTCTTCCTCTGGGTATGCCATTTTCTTTTGTTCAGTTTCATAGTCAAAGTATATACCACAATGTCATGTTAACTGCTACTTTGTCAGCAGATATTATATGCCATGCTCTTACTAAGAATAAGTTAAAAAAGAATTAATAACAGCTACCTAGCACTTAGAAAACTAGCACTTTTCTAAGCACTTTATGCATATTAAGTTGTGTTTTACAGCAACCCCTATAAAGTAGATGATTTTATCATTTCCATTTCCCAGACAAGGACATTAAGGCACAGCAAGGCTAAGTAACTTGTCCAAGGTTACACATCTAACTAATAGAATAACTGGAGTTTTTGTCTAGGCAGTCTTTTCTAAGAGCCTGTTCTCTTAGTCACTATATAATGTTGCCTGGAGAGCAGATAAATTAGGCTGTCAGATACATATTGGAAAGGCTATTAGCATTAGAGAAGATACTCTTCTATAGTGCTGGTATAATCAGGAAGTCTGTAGGAGAGAGGTGCACATTGTAAGGCAAACAGATACCTATTTTTTTTATTCAACTCTATTTGGCCAGACTTGTTTTCTGTCACAACCTAGTTGCTGTAAAGACTATAACCTTTGGATCAGTGGTTAGTAAAAGCCAAAGCTGTTGGCACTGAACGGGTTACATGACTTTTCTTCCACTGGGTGAGTCTTTTCAAATGGCCATTATATTCTTGGAATTGGCTTACTGGTACTAGGACACCAGTTTTATTTGAGTGTCAGAAGAATGAGAAACCCCTTGGTGTTTACAACTGAAAAACAAAATTCTACTGGTCATCTGCTATCTTTTTGGTTGATATAATTATCTCAGTTTGTAGTTTAGTACTCAGAAGCTTTAAAACCATACATCCTCAGAATTATTTGCAGTTCCTATAAAAAAAGTGCCTATACTAAAAAATTTCCTCTTCTCCTAAACATTAAGCTAAATTAACTTAAATTACAACTATTGTATAATTATCCCTTAAATATGCTATAATGAAATTCATAGATAATATAACCTTTTTTTTTAGGAATGTATATATATATTCCTAAATGTACTATAAGGGAAAAAGGACAGGAAATAATTTTTAATAAAATGTGTATTTGAATATATACATGTTCAGGCAGTACTACACTAGAAGTTATAATCAAGTAAACACTTTCCTCCTCCTGTAGAACCACTATGAATAATAAAACATCTACGGACACAAAATATGGAGTGATGTGTTGATAATTTAAGTACAATGAGCTTCATTGCCATTGGCAACGTAATTATCTTAAATGGTGAACAATTCTTGCTTATGTTGTGATCAAAACAAAGTACAGTCTTCTGTTTATATAGTATTGCTTTCCTGGAAAATTCAGTGTATATTAAAACCATGCAAAAGTATTTTGTGTAAAATGAAGCTGAGCTCCTGATTCAGATAATTATAAAAAGGCCTTTCATCTTGTGGTACATTCGAAGGTAGTAAGAAACATGGTCATACTGAGTCTTGTTTGTATGATTTTCTTTAGGAAGTCTAGGAACCCTAGCCCTTTTCTAATAAGTGTCTCTTCCCTCTCTGACAAAGGAGGCTTTAAGTCAAGAATAATTATTAGAGTGTAAATCATATATATATGTATATACACACACCACACATATATATGTATGTATGTATGTATATATAATGTATATATCTCAACCACTCAGGAAAATATAAAGATTATAATATGCACCTAGTAACATAGTCTCAAAATATATAAAACAAAAATTAACAGAAATACAATGGAAATTTGGCAAATACACAATTATACTGAGATGTTTTACACACTTTTCTTGGTAAATAATAGAATAAGAAGATAAACATCTTAGTATATTCAGGATGGTATAAAATAACATAAATTGGGTGACAAAAAGAACAAGATTTATTTCTCATAGTTCTGGATACTGGGAAGTCAAAGATCAGGGCATTAGCAGTTTGGGTGTTTGGTGAGGGTCCACTTCCTTACAGATGGCCGTCTTCTTGCTTCAATCTCAGATAGTAGAAGGGATCTTGGGAAATCTGTGAGGTCACTTTAATAAAACCACTAATCAAATTACTAGGGCTCTACCCTTATGACCTGAGAAACTCCCAAAGCTTCTACCTTCTATTACATTGGGCATGAAGTTTCTACATATGAAAAAAATTTTTTCTATATATGAATTGGGTGGAGGCAAAGATATTAATGCATAGCAATAAATAATCAGTAAGGATATGTAATATTGAGCTACACAGTAACCTGACCTAATAAGACATATATGCAGCAGTATACTAGCACAAAATCATACTGACTTGTGAGAGTCACAGGTGTGCATCTCTTTCCAACTCTGCATTCATTGATCTCATGTTGATAGCTTCCATTTGGCCATATTGGGAACATTTACATCATGGAAATTGGCCAACAGCACACATATAGGTATCTGTTTGAGATCGAGTTAAAAATTTACCAATATATACCATTGCATGTACAGAGCACCACATGTAAGACTTGCAAACTACACCTTCTTTTCAATTATATATGGAAATATTTCCCAAATGGACCATATAATGGCCCATAAAGCATTAGTAAATTTCAATGGATTCAAATTATACAAAGTATGTTGTATGGCCATAATGCAATAAAGCTTGAAATCAATAGCAGAATGATAACCAATAAATCATGTTTTCTTTGGACTTCTGGCAAAGATGGAGGAGTAGGTAGACACGCTGTGCCTCCTCGCACAACCAAAAGATGGACAACAACAATTTAAAAACAAAAAAACAACCAGAACTGAAGGAAAATCGAACTTTATGGAAGTCCAACAACCAAAGAGTTAAAGACACGTCATCCAGACTGGTAAGTGGGGCGGAGCTGGGTGCTCAACCAGACAGCGGTTTGTGAAACTGGGTGCTCAATGCTGAAACAGGCTGGGGGGACCACGGCTGGTGGACCCGGACCCAGCGGGACCCAGGCTAGTGGAGCGGACGGTTCTGCATTCGTGTGCAGATAAACCAGGAGAAAAAGTTGAGGAACGGAGCAGACTGAGCAGCCCAGGGGCTGCTCAGCAAGGGGAAATAAAACCTCAAACCACTGAATGTAAACACCTGTGGGGATTGAGGTGGCAGTGCGAGGAACTCCCAGCCTCACAGGGGAGTTTGTTGGAGAGACCCACAGAGGTCTAGAACAAGCCCGCCCGTGTGGGAATCAGCAATAGAAGGACCCAATTTGCTTGTGGGTACTGAGAAGAGCAGGCACCATTGTGACCTCTCAGACCCCTGTCCAACAGACAACCTCACAACGCAGCGACGTGGGGTGCCCTGCCCTGGTGAGCCTGCCCTGCAGGCTCTGCCCCCTTAAATGTAACAGGTGTGCCAAGAAAAAAAATGGCCCAAATGAAAGAGCAGATCAAAACTCCAGAAAAAATACAACTAAGCCACAAAGAGATAGCTGACTTATCAGATGCACAGTTCAAAACACTGATAATCAGGATGCTCACAGAATTGGTTGAATTTGGATACAAATTTGATGAAAAAATGAAGAATACGCTAAGAGAAATAAGGGAAAATGTACAGGGAACCAATAGCGAAGGGAAGCAAACAGGGACTCAAATCAAAGGTGTGGACCAGAAGGAATAAAAACACATCCAACCAGAAAAGAATAAAGAAACAAGAATTCAAAAACAGCCCTGGCTGGTGTAGCTCAGTGGATTGGGCGCGGGCTGGGAACCAGATGGTCCCGGTTCGATTCCCGGTCAGGGCACATGCCTGGGTTGCGGGCCAGGTCCCCGGTGAGGGCCATGTGAGAGGCAACCATACATTGCTCTTTCTCCCTCTCTTTCTCCCTCCCTTCTCCACTCTCTAAAAATAAATAAATAAAATCTTAACAAAAAAAAAGAAATGCTAAAATGTTTATAAAAAAAAAAAAAAGAATTCAAAAACATGAGGAGAGGCTTAGGAACCTCTGGGACATCTTTAAACGTTCCAACATCTGAATTATAGGGTTGCCAGAAGGGGAAGAGGAAGACCAAGGGATTGAAAACTTATTTGAACAAATAATGAAAGAGAACTTCCCCAATCTGGCAAAGGAAATAGACTTCCAAGAAGTCCAGAAAGCTCAGAGAGTCCCGAAGAAGTTGGACTCAAGGAGGAACACACCAAGACACATCATAATTACATTACCCAAGATCAAAAATAAAGAGAGAATCTTAGAAGCAGAAAGAGAATAGGAGACAGTTACCTACAAAGGAATTCCCATAAGACTATCAGCTGATTTCTCAAAAGAAACCTTTCAGGCAAGGAGGGGCTGGAAAGAAGTATACCAAGTCATGAAAGGCAAGGACCTATATCCAAGATTACTCTATCCAGCAAAACTCTCATTTAGACTGGAAGGGCAGTTAAAGTGCTTCTCAGATAAGGTCAAGTTCAAGGAGTTCATCATCATCCAGCCTTTATTATATGAAATGTTAACGGGTTGTATATAAGACATGGAGGGTTATCAACAGGGGAGTGGGAGGAGGAGAGAGGGGAAAAAAGTACAGAGAATAAGTGACATAAATGGAAGGGAAAAAACAGACGGGGGTGGGTGGGTTAAGAATAGTATAGGAAAGGTAGAAGCCAAAGAACTTATGTGTATGACCCATGGGCAAGAACTAAAGGGGGCGAAAGAGGGGGGCCAGTATGTGGGGTGGAGGAGAATAAAGGGGGGTAATGGGACAATTGTAATAGCTTAATAAAATAAAATAAATTATGCTGGAAAATCATATTTTCTTTGCAAAATTAACAGTATACTTCTATATAATTGATAAGTCAATGAAAAAATATGGAATTTAAAAAATATTTTAATTTAATGGCAATGAAAATATATATCTACACTTGTGGAATGTAGCTGTGGTTAGAGGGGCATTTATAGCCATACATATGAGGTGGGAAACATAAAGACCCAGAATTATCTTCTGGAGGGCAGAGCCCTTGTAGTGCAGGCTTCCCCCATAGGTGTGTGTTCTAGAAACCCATCTGTATCAGTGTACCAGCTGGCATTGTTGTGAGCGGCTGCATGCGGGTGCATTCAGCTTCAGTGATTTGTTTCTTTTTCAATGTGTTTGCCCATTTCATGATGGGTGATCTACAAGCATACTTGCTCGCACTACGCTGAGTGTTCAGCAGTTTTTAACCCAAAATGGAATGGCTCCCATGCCCTACCCTCTCTATTCACCCAATCTCACCTGGAGCAACTTTTTTGTTTGTTTACCTGGATGAATAAAATCCTCAAAGGGAAATGTTTTGCTGATGTGGAAGAGGTGAAACAAAAATTGCAGAAGCACTAAAAGGCATGAAAATCAACAAATTCAAAAACTATTCTGAGTAGCAGAAAAAATGTCTCCATAGGTGTATGGCATCAAGTGGAGAGTACTATGAGTGTGACTGAAGTTTAAACATGTAAGAATAAATAAACAACCTTTAATAAATAAATTGTGGTTTTTTTGCAGGGTCTCCCCTCATAGATTAGAAAGAAAACAGACTGAAAAACAATGCTAAAATCATACATTTCATGAGGATAAGGGCACCAAATTAAACCCAACACATATAGAAGAAAGAAAATAATGATAAGAGCAAAAATGTAGTAGCAAACAAAAATGCAATAGAAAATTTTAATAAAGCCAAAAGTTGTTTTTTTGAAAAGACTAATAAAATAAAGTTCTACCTATATTATCCAAGAAAAACCCAAAGAAGGCATAAATAACTAGTATCAGGGATGAAAAAGGAAAGATCCCAACAGATTTTTAAGTATAAAAAAATATGAAGAACTTTATCTCAGTAAATTTGAAAATTTAGATGTTATGGAAAACTTCCAAGGAAAATACAGCTTTCCAAAGCTGACAGAAGAAATAGAAAATTATAAATTACCTTACACCGATTAACATGGTTGTATCATTTTGTATCTTCTGTTTTATGCTCTGATTTTTTTCACATAACATTTTTACTTATGTAGTTATATATAGTAACAAATTTCTTTTTTAAAAAATATATTTTATTGATTATGCTATTACAGTTGTCCCATTCTCCCCCTTTCTTCCTCTCTACACCCACCCCCCCACCTTCCCTGCCTTTTAGTTTTTGTCCATAGGTCATACACATAAGTTCTTTGGCTTCTACATTTCCTATACTATTCTTAACCTCCCCCTGTCTGTTTTCTGCCTACCATTTATGCTACTTATTCTTTGTACCTTTTCCCCCTCTCTCCCCCTAACACTCCCCTGTTGATATCCCTCTATGCCTTATATAAATCCCTTTAACACTTCATACAATAAAGGCTGGGTGATGATGAACTCCTTGAACTTGACCTTATCTGAGAAGCACTTGATCTGCCCTTCCATTCTAAATGAGAGTTTAGCTGGATAGAGCATTCTTGGATGTAGGTCCTTGCCTTTCGTGACTTGGAATACTTCTCTCCAACCCCTTCTTGCCTGAAAGGTCTCTTTTGAGAAATCAGCTGCCAGTCTTATGGGAATTCCTTTGTAGGTAACTGTCTCCTTTTCTCTTGCTGCTTCTAAGATTCTCTCCTTATTTTTGATCTTGGGTAATGTCATTATGATGTGTCTTGGTGTGTTCCTCTTTGGGTCCAACTTCTTTGGGACTCTCTGAGCTTCCTGGACTTCCTAGAAGTCTATTTCCTTCACCATCTTGGGGAAGTTCTCCTTCATTATTTGTTCAAATAAGTTTTCAACCCCTTGGTCTTCCTCTTCTCCTTATGGCATCCCTATGACTCGGATGTTGGGATGTTTAAAGTTGTCCTGGAGGTTCCTAAGCCTCTCCTAATTTTTTTGAATTCTTATTTCTTCATTATTTTCTGGTTGAATGTGTTTTTCTTCCTTCTGGTCCACTTCGTTGATTTGAGTCCCAGTTTCCTTCTCATCCCTATTGGTTCCCTGCAGATTTCCCCTCATTTCCTTTATCATATCCTTCATTTGTTCAACTAATTGCAACCATCTTTCTTCAAGTCCTGTGAGCATCCTGATTACCAGTGTTTTGAACTGTGCATCTGATAAGTTGGCTATCTCTTCATCACTTAGTTGTAATTTTTCTGGAGCTTTGATCTGTTCTTTCATTTGGGCCATTTTTTTTTCTTGGTGTGCCTGTTACTTTAAGGGGTGGAGCCTTAGGTCTTCACCAGGGCAGGGCAACCCACATAGTTGTGTTGTGACATAACCTGTGGGGGTGGGTCCTGGGAGAACAATGGTGCTTGCTCTGCTCTCTGCACTTCTGCTACTACCCACAAGCAAGTTGGCCCCTTCTGTGCTGGCTCCGGGGTGGGTGGGTGGGCTTGTGTAGTTCCAAGGCCCTGTGAGTCTCTCTAATGACCTCTCCTGTGAGGCCGGGAGTTCCTCCTGCCACTGCCTCATCCCCCACAGGTGTTTTCAGTCAATGATTTGAGGCGTTATTCCCCGCATTTGTGGGTTGTTCGGTCTGCTGTACTCCCCAGCTTTTTCTCCCAGTTTATCTGCGCAGGAATGAGGGACCGCCTGGTCCACCACTCTCAGCCCCACTGGGTTCGGGTGCGCCAGGCGCAGGTTTCACCGAGTGCACTGGCTGCGTTTTGGTCAGGCATGCCTGCCACAGGCCTCTCCGGGCAGCTGCAGCGTTGCCAGTTACACTCCACAAACCGCCATCTCGCTGAGTGCTCTCCACCTGGCTCCGCCCCGCTTACCGGTCTGGATGAACGTGTCTTCTTTAACTCCTTGGTTGTTGGACTTCCACTCAGTTTGATTTTCTGTCAGATCTGGCTGTTTTTGTTTATTTAAATTGTTGTTTTTCCTGTTTTGGTTGTGCGAGGAAGCATGGTGTGTCTACCTATGCCTCCATCTTGGCCGGAAGTAATAAATTTCTTACATTTGTCACTTTTAATGGCTATAGAAAACCTCTTTGTTATCATATTAGTAATAAAGAACATTTGAACTCTTTCCTATTTTTTTTATAGTTGAACAGAGCATGGCTATGAGAATCATAGTACAAACCGCATTTTCTTTTTGATTATTTCTTTGGGGTATATTCCCTACAATGGAATTAGTAGGAGAAAAAATTATGAATGGTTTCTTTTTTCTTTCCATATATAGCCAAATTACTTTTCTGCAAAACTGAATCAATTTACAGAGATAATGGCCATTTCCCCAAATTCCCTCTAGCAATTGACTTTATAAACTATATGTGTTTATGTCAGTTTAATAGATAAGCAATGGTACTTTTGTTTTAATTTATATTAATTTAATTGTTATTGAGGCTTTATCTTTTTTACATGATGATGTACTATTTCAATTTTATTTTTATATAAATTGCCTATTCATCTTCTTTGTTAACTTATCAAGTACAATCTAAATACTAGCCTGATATATTTGCATTCATGTTTTATTCACATTGGATAGTGAACCTCTATCACTTACATTTTCTCATGTTTTCCTATTATAATACTTTTTTGATATTCATTTTTATTACATTTCATAGTTTAAGAGTTTTAAAGGCATTTTTAGTTGTTTTTATTGTTGTTCAAATACAGTTGTCTCCATTTTCCCCTCACCACTCCCCCACCCTTGATCCTACCCCCCTTTGGTGTTGTCCATGTGTCTTTTATACATGTTGCTGAAAACCCTTTCCCCTTTTCCCCACATTATCCCCTCCCACCTCCCCTCTGGTTACTGTTGGTTTGTTCTTAATTTCAATGTCTCTGGTTACATTTTGGTTGCTTGTTTGTTTTGTTGATTAGGTTCCATTTATACACTTATCTTGTATGTGATGTATACTCTATTTTAGGGGTGTCAAACTCATTTTCACTGGGGGCCATATCAGCCTTGCCACTGCCTTCAAAGGGCCAAAATAATTTTAGGACTGTATAAATAAATGTAACTAATCCTTAACTGTTAAGGAATTGAAATTATGTTTGGCCCTTTGAAGGCTACCGTGAGGCTGATGTGGCCCCCGGTGAAAATGAGTTTGACATCCCTGCTCTATTTCTTTAAGTCAGAAATACATCTCCCTTCCACAGCTAGAATAAAATGCCATTTTATAGTGACCTACCTGGTTCACTATCCCCAAACTCTTTAAATTCTCACAGTTGGAACCACTTAACTTGTGCTTGTACATGAAACCTGAACTGAATCAATCCCTTTTCTGCTAACTTGATTTCTGCCTCATTCCTATAATTGTGCTATAACTTGTAAAGCAGTTTTTTTAACTATATTTTATTGATTATGCTGTTACAGTTGCCCCATTTCTCCCCTTCTTTCCCCCTCCCCCTTACCCCCCTTTCCCCTCCCTTTAGTTTTGTCCATAGGTCATACACATAAGTCCTTCTGCTCCTGTACTTTCCATACTGTTCTAACCTCCCCTTGTCTGTTGTCTACCTCCCATTTATGCTACTTGTTCTGTGCCCCATTGCCACCCTCTCCCCCTACCACTCCCCTGTTGATATTCCTCCATACCTCATATAACTCCCT
>PVJI01022538.1:0-25085 GCA_004026765.1 Micronycteris hirsuta | reverse complement strand
AGATTGCCCTCCCTGCTCAGCACCACTTCTCATGGACTTCGGAATGCCTGATCTTTAGATATTGTATCCCATACAACATTGCCAGGGAACAAGATATCTGCATTACCTCAAAGAAAGTGCCCCAGTCAGCTTTTCATGTACCCATCCCCAGAGGTATCCATTTATGGAATGGTAAATGGCTTATCAAAGACTCAGAAAAGGTACTATCCCAGGGACATTCTACCCAGGGGGGTATTGTCCTCTGGGATGCAACATACATGTTAAGCCAACTATTTATATGTTTTGTTGTGTCTTCATTAGCTAAAAAGTGCAGCTAAGAGGAAAAAATAAGATTGGGACCTCTCACCATTACTCACAGTGACCTACTTGTAGAATTTGTGCTTCCTCCTCTCCACAACCTTAAGATCTGCTGTGGATCTCAGGAAATCCTGATGAACCAAAAGTCTGGACTATCAGAAGGACAACTGGTTAAAAACTGAAGAGTACTGACTGACTGCCATCAAGCTGGAGAGAAATTTGTAGAGACGTGTTACAAAGGCTACAGAGCATTTGGATCAATTATTAGGATATACCTACCGAGGATATACCTTTCTTTAGCAGAAATATGCAAGTATTCAGAAGAAACTCTAGTTCTCAAAGGGATGGGCATTTATCACCAGATACAGATGGGATTAGCACCAGAATGAACTATAGCTTGACATTTTTGAGGAGAGTATGGCGCTTCAGTCAACATGCTTGTGTTGAAGGATATTTTGGGCACCCCAATTTTTGCCTGTTTGGAAGACATATCTTGAATGTTGTCTTTTTGCGCTTTAAACACTTCACTATTCCATTATTTGAGGAATTATTGTTTTTGTAGACTTATTTTATGTTGATAATACATACACAGAACATTGCTGACATCTCCGCTTAGAGAAAACTTATGGATGTTACACCTATAAATTCCTAGCATATATGAAGGACGGTCTCTGGCAAGAGTTCTTGTTTTCAATACACAAATCCAGTAACAAAGGAGAACCAGTGAGGTTGTTTAAAATAAAAGAATTTGAAAAGTGTTATTAGTAAACACTCACTAATAAAATATTCATAGAGACAGGTGTTCTAAGGACAAAGGCCTGTGTAATGTTAAAGGATTATATTAATGTATGCAGTGCAATAGAACTTGAACCTTGAAGAATTACAGAAATTATACCTACAGGAAGATTCTATTAACAGAATAGGAAAAATATCCAAAAAGACCCAGCCAAAAAGGAGTGAATCAGGAATATCTGTCTTAAATGAGTTAGTGGCCAGAAAACTACCAAAATGTCTAATCTGCAATATGAATGAGTGAAAATACCTCCTACTAACCTTGCCTCAAAGTTCTCAGCCAGTCTTCTCCCAGAACACAGTTTCTAACTTCAGGCACTATGGACCATGACTGGAGAGACAGGCTTTGTTGGGCTCAGTGTTGTGACTGTTTTGTGTATAATCTTCTGCTCAAAGGAGGAAAACACAACTGTCTTCAAACTTCTTTCAGCTTCCAGAAACTTTCACTGATCCTTGGTATAAAATGTATCCCTTAAAACTGGGTCATTTTGGAGATTGCTCTACCCAGCAAAACTATCATTTAGTATTGAAGGGCAGATAAAGAGCCTCCCAGACAAGAAAAAATTAGACTTTATTATCACCAAATCATTATTATATGAAATGTGAAAGGGATTTATTTAAGAAAAAGAAGATCCAAACTATGAACAATAAAATGGCAATAAATACATATCTATCAACAATTGAATCTAAAAAAACAAACTAAGCAAACAAGAAGAACAGAGACAGAATCATGGATACAGAAAGTGTTCTGATGGTTGCCAGATGGGAGGGGGATATAGGGGAATGAGTGAAGAGGGGATTAAGAAGTACAAATAGATGGTTACAGAATAGCCATGGGGATGTAAAGTACAGTGTAGGAAATGGAGTAGCCAAAGAGCTTATACTCATGACCCATGGACATGAACCATGATGTGGGGATTGCCTGAGGGAGTGAGGGGTGCTGGGTAGAGGGGGGCAAAGGGGGAAAAATTAGGACAACTGTAATAGCATAATTAATAATATATAATTTTTTTAAAAAAACTAAGCTGTTTCACAGACTCTTTGGGGAGGTAGGATGCTGCATATGAAGAAATTATCAGAGATCCTGAAAATATATTCTATTTTATGTCCTATGGCACTCTGGCATGGTTACTGTGTGTGCTGCCAAGCATTCTATTCATGGAGCAAAGCTGTTCTGTGATCTTGAAAGCAGGAGACAATTCCCTCCGCATATGAAGATAACACAATAGCTGGCAGATGGCAACTGGCATGCCTATTCAGACTTATCAAGTGAGAAGGCCCAAGAGATGTGGACATATTTCAGCAAGGCCTTGCTGTGGTCAATAAATATCTTGGTGTAATCTCTATATCCAGGCTCTAATTCTAAGATTTAAAGTCTAAAAACTCAATTTTTTTTCAGTGTCCCCAGAGTTGACCAGGTTTGGGGAACAGCCTCCCAGCCCCCATGAAGAGAACTCACCAAAGGCTGCTCATTTGCAATGGAAGACATGCCTTCCTTTTTCTAAGGACCAGATTTATAATTTTTTTAAATTTATTTAAGTATAGTTGTCACTTTCTGGAGCTTACTCTTCCTCATTAAGACACCTGAATAACTAAATTAGTTATCAATATCTTTCTTAGTAAGCAGAAAAAATTGAGGTGTAAGAAATTTGATGACCAAGAGGGATATCTTATTTTTATCACTAGCAAAGCCTGGTAAGATCCTGCTCTAAAAAAAAAAAGTTACTTCTTCATTGACCAGAATTCTCTTTTCAATACAGTCTTTGTGTCCATTGGATAATGCTAAATCAATATTGACAACTTATTATCTTGCAGGGGTTTTTTTATAGACTTCATGTGGGGATAATTCTACAAAACAGAACTTCAAATAGATTGCAAAATTTATGTTTATTTATTCAAATATTTATTTACTGTAAAATTATGTTTTCTTTCCCTCCAAAAAGGGTAATATTGTCAGTCAAAATCACAATATTTGGTGATAAGTAAGTCATGGTTGAATAATTGGTAAATTCTAAAACAATTCTCTGGGTACAAAGTAGAACAGGTTTCAAACTTGCTTAGATAGGCGGGAGAAGGGAAAGCAGTGGAAAGATGAACAGTCAGAATCAAGAGGTTATATGTTTTTTGGATTTGTGGCCATATTTTCTCATGTGTTTTGACACTCATAAATGCTATTAAGACTGAATGTTTGTGTCATGTGTTGAAGCCTTAACCTCTACTGTGATGGTATTTGGAGCTGAGGCCTTTGGGAAGCAATTAGGTTTACATGGTGTCATGAGAGTGGGGCCCCCATGAAGGAATCCATGTCCCTATTAGAAGAGACACCAGTGCTTTTGATCTCTGCAGGCTAAGAAGAGGTTGTGTGAGCACACGGCGAGACGGTGGTTGCCTACAAGCCAAGGGAAGAGGCTTCAAAATGAAATCTTAGCTTCCCCAGCCTCCAGCACCATGAGAAATAAACTTTTATTGTGTAGGCCACCCAGTGTATGGTATTTTGTTATGGCAGCCTGACCAGACTCAGAGAAGTGCCATCTTCAGTAAGATTACACATTGTTACATCTACCTTCCCTGAGTAGATTTTGCTGTACTTTTTGCTGGCCCATCTGGAATAAGCCGATCAATTCTTAACCACTATTCCTTGGCATGGTGAGTCGGGGGAGGGTAATGCTTAAGTAACTGTAAGTCTCTTTAATGGCATCTTGGAAATCTTCCAAGAAGAAGCATAAATGCCCTGGGTTCATTTATAGGTCATAATTTGTAATTTGACTCCAGGGTTTTTAAAAAGAAGTATGTATTTATATTCAGATTGATGGTCCAGCATCTTTAACCCTGACTAAATAGGTTTGGGGCAATGTACAGGCAACTAAAATTCCTGTGGTGGGTATATTTCCTGAAAGCCTCTTTGAACTCACTACATTCAGGGGGCTTCATGTAGTAAATCACTGGCTCTGTGGAAATTCACCAAAATGATCAGTCCAGATATACATCTGTGGGAACCAGTGCTACAGCTAAAATGTGAGATTATTACTTCTATGATCCCATGACAGGTTTTGTGCCAGGCACTTTGCAGGTTTCTTTATTTGTATTAATGTTCAATGCAAGCCTCTGCAGCAGGTATTATTATACCACTTTATAGCATGGAATAGCCAGGCTGAAAGACATTAACTTTCCAAAGACATGCATCTAGTATATGGTAAAGCCAAGAGGGGAACTTTTAACCTTTCATTCCATTTCTCTTCTCTTTTAACCAAATCCAGATGCTTCTTAAATCAACCAAAGGTTTAAAACATGATAGAAGTAACTAACTGGATATGTACTGAAAAGGATCCATTAAACCCAAGAGTTACCTTAGCACTACTAATTAACAAAAAATCTTCCCAGAAAATAAGCTTTTTTTCCTCCACCTACTGACTTGGAACTGCCATAAAGAAGGTGGGGGACATTTTGGTGGGGAAGTAGATCTATTTCAGTGCCCCCAGAAAACCCAACAAATAGTGCTAAAACCATTTGTGTGAATCTGCAATTGATCCTAGAAAGAAATTGCAATAGGTCTGTACGTCTGCCTCAAAAGACCACGCTTTAGATTTGTTAAAACTCCAGAAGTTTTCTAAGGCATTTTGAGACTTTCAGCATGGTATAGCATATGGTACAGCACACGCTGTTGACATCCTCTTCAGAGATTAAATTATGATTGCTAGCTTTCTGCAAGCCCCTCAATGGTTCACCTCCAAAACTCCCTCCCTCCCACATTTATCTCAACAGCAGGAGCACATAATGCTTGTTTGGGGCACTTTTTCAAATGGGTGGAAACATTTTGGCCCATGGAAAATCCATGGGGAAACTATTAAGAATGAGCCAATAAACCAATATAACACTTTAAAACTTTTTATGACTGTGTAACATTCATGCATAAAAATTCATAGATCTGACATTTAAATTCTAGCTAAAGACACACCATTTCTCTGCTCCTCTTCTCTCCAACTCCCCTCACCTTCTCTTGATCTCTTCCCCCACTAATTTGCCTTTCTCTGCCATGAGAAATCAGCTTCCATCTTCCCAAAGAGCAATATACAGAATATAAAAGAAACTGTACAAGATGGGTGAGCACTGAAAATGAAACTTTTTGACACAAGTCAATTCCCTTGTAAGCCCTGCTAGACAATGTCTGACTTTGAATTCCCACTTTGATTTTCGCTTATGATTTCACCTGGGGAAGCTCATGCTCCACAGGCTCTTTATCTGCTAACAGACAATGTCCCTTACCTCCACAATATCCACCCTGAGCACGGTCTTGATGGGACTCCGGGGTGGGGGTTTCTCATGAGTGTTTAGAAACAAGACCTATTAGTAACCACAGGGTATCTACCACCACTTCCCTATGGTGCCAACTTGTCTTATCTACTGCTGCAGCCAATGCCACAGTTGAGCCTCACCCAGTGGGAACCACCACTTTCTGTCTGACCAACAGGTTTTTGGAGAACCATTTCTGCAATTTTTAGTCCTAGAGCCCAGTTTAGTGTCAGAAACAAAGCAGGGGCTCACATACTGTGGTAGACAGAATAATGGCCTCCCAAATATGTCCATATTAGAATCCCCAGAACTTGTGAATATGTTACTTTGCTTGGCAAAAGGGACTTTGCAGGTGTGAGTAAATGAAGGATCTTGACGTGGGGAGATTATCCCGGGTCAGCTGCGCGGGCCCAATGTAACCACACTGGTCCTTATACGAGGAAGGCAAGATATTACAAAAATGTGAGAGAAAAGGAAACGTGACCACAAAACCAGCTGCTGCAATGATACGATTTGAAGACGAAAAAAGAGGCCATAAGCCAAGGAATGCAGCTGACCTCTAAAAGCTAGAAAAGGCGAGGAAACAGATTCTTCCCTGAAGCTTTCAGAAGAAATGCAGCCCTTCCATCACCTTGAGTTTAGACTTCTGACCACCAAAATTGTAAAAAAATAAATGTGCACTGTTTTAAGCCATTAAGGTTGTGGTCATTTTTTGCAGCAGCAATAGAAAACTAATATGCTACTAGTCACTGACTGACTGGTTGAATGAATGCCCATGCAATGTTTTCTGTATTTTCCTACTTTTATGCCTGATATAAACTGAGCTGCTGAGGTGTAGACAGCAGCCACACCGACTACCTTCCCACATGAGTCTCGGTGGCTAGAGCCTCAGAGTTTAACTAACCTGCAAAGAGCCAATGGGCTCCACTTTGGAGTGAGAAAGTGGACCCTTTCCTTTGGCAGACAGAAAAATAAGTATCAGCTCTTTCTCTCGAGCCACGGGCTAGAAAGAGGTCAAACTGTGGTTATCTCTGAAGTGGGATTTTAGGTGATTTTTACTTTTATATTATGCCTCTCTGTGTTTTTATAACTTTTTACATTTATTTTTCTCATCAAAATGCATATTTTATGAGAAATAAATAATAAAATAATTTTCATTCCAGAAAAAAAATATCACGTTACCTAGGCTTTCAAAATGCAACTCCTCATTCAGATAGCTATATTTCTGGAACACAAGTTGACCATTTACAAGAACCATCTTGTTTTCAAAGGAAATGCATAATAAGATAAGAAGTTTTATGGAAGTAGGTTGAATTTTTTTCTCTGGCTGTCTCATCTGATTGCAGTCAGCATCCACTGTCAAGTGATGGATCTGCGCATTGTAAGCAGAGCAAGAAACAGACCCTGACCAGGTGATGCAGGACTCCAGCTTCACCAAGGATACCTGTGGCGTTATTTGCTTATTAGTTATTTCAGGGGTTGGCAGACTTGTTCTGCAAAGGGAAAAATGAATATTTTAGGCTTTGAAGGCTACAATCTCTATCATAACTACACAACTTTGTCATTTTAGTGTGAAGGCTGCCATCTACAACATGTAAACAATGTGGCTGTGTTCCAATAAAACTTTATTTAGAGACACTGCAATTTGCATTATACAAAGTTTTCATGTGTCGCAAAATTGCATTCATCTCTTTCTTTATTTTAACAATTTAAAAATGAAAAGGAATTTGTAGCTCATGGAACATAAGGAAACAGGTGGTAGGCAGGTGGATTCGGCCCATAAACCATACTTTATATCATTTTTTTACAAAGAGTTCAAAGGAGTAGGTTTTTATTCTCAACTAATTATGTAATATAGAGTTTTTCTTATAAAAATATAGCTCAATTATTTTTAGAAATACACAGTAAAGATATTGCTTTGTTATTGCATGTATACTATGATTAAACCTAAATATTTAGAATCCTTACCTGATTAAAAGTTACTAATTGCTACTTCAGGTTTCTGGCTCAGCATATAAGGAGCTTAGAAGTTGCCACTCCATCTTAATAAGTAAAAACCTGAATAGACTGGTTGCTAGGATCCATAAGACAAGGGAGAACACTGGGAAAACTGCTGCCTCCAAGACTGAAGAGACAGAAAGGAGAGTACAGGGAGTCAGGGCTAACCAGAAGAGATTCAGAAGGGAAACCACCTTGGGCACCAGCACCACAGAGAGAAAAACCAGAGCTGTAACTGACCAATTGAGGCTCCATGTGGACACCTCTGAGAGTTAAAAGCTGGATCGTTCTATTTTTCTTAACAACTGCTTTCAGGAGAAACTAGTTAGCCAGAGCCTCATCTGCTACGGTATTACCAGAACCTAACTGACCTACACCAAGGGAACCTCCCAGTCAGCTGTAGCCTCTTCCCTCTGACCATCCTCTTCCACCTTCGTGGGTGGGTGGACGGAGAAACACTGTGAAGTTCATAGTCCAGAGACGCAGGCTCACTAAAAGGCTGAGACCTAATTAGGACTGTAAAACACTTTGCTTCCGCCACACTCACCACCACATTACTAAAGGCTTATTTACAGCAGTTCTTTTTACCCAGTACATCATGCTCAGCTATGAAGAAAAAAATCACAAGGCATACAAAAGTGCAAAAAACACAATGTGAATAGCCAGAGCAAGCATCTGAAGCAGACGTGGAGGGATGTTGGAATTATAGGACTGGAAATTTAAAATAACTGTAATTAATATGCTAATGGGCTCTAAGGGGTAAAGTACACAGCATGCAAGAACAGATGGTCCATGTAAGCAGAGAGGTGGAAATCTTAAGAAAGAACCAAAAGAAATGCTAGAGATTAAAAACTGTTAACAAAATAAAGAATGCCTCTAATGAACTTGTTAGTAGACTGGACATGGCTGAGAAAAGAATCTTAAAGCTTGAGGATATGTCAACAGAAACTTCCAAAACTTTCCCTGACCTGTGTGGCTCAGTGGGTAGGGTATCGTACCACAAACCAAAGGGTCACTGGCTCAATTCTCAGTCAGGGCACATGTCTGGGCTGCAGGCAAGGTCCCTGGTTGGGGATGTATGAGAGGCAACCAATCAATGTTTCCCTGGCACATCAATGTTTCTCTCCCTCTCTTCTCTATCCCTTCCCATCTCTCTAAAAATAAATAAATAAAATATTTTTGGAAAGAAAGAAAGAGAGAGAGAGAAGGAAGGGAGGAAGAAAAGAAAGAAGGAAGGAAGAGAGGGAGGGAGGAAGGAAGGAAAGAAGATCCAACACTACAAAGCAAAAAGAACAAAAACTGGAAAAGACAAAAGAGAATGTTCAAGAACCATAGGATAGCTACAAAAGGTATAACAGATGTATGCTGAGAGTACCAAAAGGGAAACAAAAGAAAGGAACAGAATAATATTTAAAACAATAATGACTGAGAATTTTTTCAAATTAATGTCAGACACCAAACCACAGAGTTCGAGATCTCAGAGAACACTAAACAGAATAAATACAAAAGTAAAACAAAACAAACAAATAAAACCTACCCTTAAGCGTATACTTTTCAAACTACAGAAAATCAAAGATAAAGAAAAAATTTTGAAAGAAGCCAGAGGGCATAAAAAATCTTTATCTGTAGTGGAACAAAGGTAAGAATAACATTTGACTTCTCCTCAAACAACAGGCAAGCAAGAAAAGAGTGAAATTAAATATTTAAAGTGTTGAGAAAACAAAACAAACAAAAAAAAAAACCCTCAGCCTCCTCAGCCATCTAGAATTCTGTACCCTGCAAAATTATCCTCTAAAAGTAAAGAAGAAATACTTTCTCAAACAAAAATGGAAGGAATTTGTTGTCATTGGACCTGCTTTACAAGAAATGTTTCAAGAAGTTCTCTAAAGAGAAGGAAAATAATATAGGTCAGCAACTCAGCTCTACATTAAGAAAAAAAGGAGCATTGAAAGAAGAATAAGATAAAAATATAAGTTACCAATTATCAATATTTTAAATTATTAAAATATCATATTTTGTCTAATAAGATCTTTTTGTCTGAATAAGGATCTTACAAATACCTGCTGGAAATATTTAGCATATATTATGTGTGTGATGTGACAAGAGTAAATTCAAGGGTTTGAGTTGCCGTTTAGCTATGCAACTATTGTCCACACAAGAATGGACATGCAGTGGTAAAACAAGCATGTCCCCACGTGGCAGCAGCCAGGGGAGGTGGAATCTCAACCAGCAATGGCTCTTCCCACTGAGGCAGGCAGAACTGTATCCCTGTGTTGCTGCTGCAAGGGCAGAATGTCGGCCAGCCAGATACCAAAGATAATGCTCAGACTAGAGGACAGGAAGCAATAGGACTTGGCAAATAGAGATAGGTAATTTCAAGGGCAATTAGAAATCATATTTTTCAAAGTATATTGGTGGTAGCAATGCTTCTTAGAAGTAAAACTGATAAATACCAGACTCTAAAAGAAAACTTTGAACAAGTTCATAAACAAATTAAGAATGGATGCCCTAATATAAGGAAGGAAAAACCCAGGGAAATAATACCCATAGCTAGCATGTTCTGGAAGTTCCGAGAGTCCAGAATGCATGACTCTGGAGTCAGATAGCCTGGAATTAAACCCTAACTCTGCCACCTGCCAACTGTGTAACTTGGTCTTCCATGTCACCTGCATGTCACTACGATGTAATAGTATCTGCCTCCTAGGGTTTTGTGAGTGATAAAATGAGTTAAAATATACAATGTTCTTAAAAGAGTGCCTGGCATAAAGTGGGGGCTGTAGAAGTGTTAGCTACTGCTATTATAATTTTTTTTTAATTTTTGTTTTGAATACTTACTTCATGTCAGGCACACTGCCAAGATCATGAGAGGAATGAACTCATTTCATTCTCAAAGCAATTCTATGAGTTACACAATTATTTCTTCCCATTTTACTGATGACAAAATTGAGTCATAGAGAAGTTAAATAACTGCTCAAGAGCACACAGAGCTAGTGGGTCTTGGAGCAGGACTTGAGGCCAGATCATCAAAAGACAGACCCAATGCTCTTCACTGCCTCCCAGTAAGAGGAAACTATGGTGCGAACAATCATGACCCAAAAAGCAAAAATCCATGCCAACTTTTCTATCTTAACTCCAGACTGCCCTCTCAACATCTCTACATGGATATCTAGTGGGCCTTGCAAACGACAGGTTCAAACTGAGCTCACAAATGTTCCCCCAAACCTGCTGCTCCCTGGTCTTCCCCATCTTAGTTGGTGGCAACTCCATCTTTCCAGTTGTTCAGCCCCGAAACCTTGGAGTCATTCTTGAATTCCCTTCCTCTCGCACCACATGTCCAACCTATCAACAAATTCTGCTTGGCTCTGCCTTCTAAATATGTCCCAAACCTACCCTGTCCCACCACCTCCACCGCTACCACGCCACTCCACACCACTCTCACCACCTCCTGCCTTGATGACTGCAATGACCTCTAACTTGTCTCCCTGCATCTACTCTCACACTCCCTCCAGGACCCCCAACAGTCTGTGCTCAATGCTGCAGCCAGAATGCCCTCTTTCCCTGCCTTATTCTCTTTTAATAACATTTACTATCCTTTATTCTATAGATTTTATTTATTTTGTTATTGTCCGCCTCCTCTACCAGAATACGTTTCATGAGGGCGGGAATTTTGTCTGTTCTGTGCACTGTTAGTATGTAGGGCATATCATCATTCAAGACCCTCTGAAGTTTCCCCTTGCACTCATAGTGTCCAAGTCCTTGCCAACCACACAGACCATCTCCTCACACTCCCACTTCTGGCCAGCGAACATCATGTCATTTCACCCAGGACCCTCGTCCCAGGTAGCCTCAGCCCTTGCTCTTCCTTTCCCTTCAGTCCATTATTATTTCAGAGACATCTTCCAGAACTACCCAATCCAAAATTCAACCCCATCCTATTCGTGGCACTTTCTGACTTTTCTTTTGCTTTATTTTTGCTTAGCACCATTTATCACTGCCTATATTTTATTGTTTATACACATCTATGTCTTGTTTGTTAATATTGTTTATGGTCTGACTTCCCTAAAAGAATATAAGTCTCACGGAGACAAGGATTTTAGTCCATTTTGTGCACTTTGTAGCTGCAGTGCCTATTAGAATCCTTGGCACATAGTAGGAACTCAATATATATTGAGTATAAATATCCATAATAAATGTATGAATGAATGAGTAGGTGAACAGATGAATCAACAATCAATCAATGGCTAGAGAAATGGAAATGAATATCAGAATCTCGTTTTATAGTAATTAACATTAGAGTTAAGTCAAAAGATCAATCAGCATTTTTAAAAGATTGAGAAAATGGTTTAGACCAGGGGACAAAATGAACCTTTCTTCTGAGTTGGAGGTGAAAAATTAACCTGACTCAACTGTCCTGGCACAGATGAAGAAGCCAAAGCCTAGAGAGCAGAAACCTGACCTGTCTTCCTTGGGCAGGACTTAGCATCCTTTGCACAAACTGACTCCTGATCAGCAAGGAGCCCAAGAGAGGACAAGAGACCAGCCACCTTGAATTGCAATTATCCTGCCCCTATTAAAATAATCTGGCTGCCGTTAATAACTCTCCTAAGTTACATCTATCATAATTCACTTCTCCAGCTACAAGGAGTAAGCAGAAGAGAGAGAGGTCAAGGCTCCATCCTTCCCAAGAAGATGCATGAGTAGTAATACATTTAATTTAAAATAATAATAAATAATAAAAATGAATTATCCTGAAGTCATCCACATAAGTAAACTCACTCCAGCTTCCCTTTCCATAATGTGGGCTCAGATATTCTCAGTTTGACCTTGTTTTATTATTCTATAATTATGAGTTAAAGAATGCTACCATATATTATTATAAATAGATTTCTGAACTGGCTGGACCCAAATAACAATTGCAGTCAAGATTCTGGTCCCTAAAATGAGTAATAATAATAAGAAGAATATCATGTACATTAGTTAAACATGTGCCAGGCAGCATTCTAAGGTCTTCATAAATTGAATCATTTCAACCTTACTTGGACTTAGAAGGTTAGGAACTTATTCAAAGCTAACAAATAATGGAACATGAACTCAAGCCAATTCTGCCTGATGCCAAAGTTTGTATCAGATCATTGGACTTTGAAATCCTCACCAATGTGGCAAGCCCTTGAATCTTTATAGAGTTTTATCTTCCATTTCTGCAGCGCATATGTCTCACATTGGCATTTGAAGCATTTACAATTTCCCACTTATCAGAGTCATATACTATGACATCGAGATACCAGACAAATATGATATTCTGAAGAATGTTCAGATAATCGAAGTCCCTTCAGACTACTAGACTGTGGCAGAGGGCAGGCACAGACCATAGCACAACTTCACAAATGTGAACTATTGCTCATCCCAGATGAATGAAAACTGCTTGCGATCATCCTTACTTACGGGTATTGAAAAGAATACATTTGTTAAATCGATAGCCACACAACAAGTATCAGAACTGCCTCTCTTAATTCTTAAGAATCTATATAAAATTTATTTTGAAGCAAATAATTCCACAGCTTCAAAAATGTTTAAATGCCCTGACCAGTGTGGCTCAATTGGTCATCATCCCGCAAACAGAAAGGTCACCAGTTCAATTCCCAGCCGGGGCATATGCCTAGCTCGTGTGTTCAGTCCTCCGTTGGGGTGCATGCGAGAGGCAGTCAATCCATGTTTCTCTCTCATGTTGATGTTTCTCTCCCTCTCTTTCTCCCTCCCTTATCCTCTGTCTAAAAATAAATAAATAAAATCTTAAAAAGTAAAATATCCTGCTTGAATACATTTTAATTTCCTTGTAAGCACAAATGGTTCTGTTTTCCATAGTAAACGTTCCAAAATGTTATTTTCATCCATCTGTTGACTGAAATGTCTCTTTAATCCTTTTTGCTATACAATGTTTGTGAGCTTGTGTTTTCCTGCATATTTATTTCATAAATGTAAGTCTAATCACTTGTCCTAGATAAGTATGGATAGCCTCCTCAAGCATATCCACTCAAGCACTCTTGTCATCTTTCCATGAGCAGTAAAACTAAAAGGATGAACATTTACAGTAAATATTTTCTCTTCTACTACTTAGTTGCCTGCAGTAGAGGTAAGTGGGTGGAGAAGGAGTTGTGTCTAGGTACAACTTGACTCTGAATTTTCTAAAAATCTTTCCTTCTCATCCACTTTGTGCTATTCCGCATTCCATAGAGTGGAGTGCCTCTTAAATTTGTCCTTACTTTACTACTTCTGATATAGATTGTATTCTCAATACCGAGACTTCTTTTTAAAGGCTTAATTTTGTGAGTCAAAATATTATTTCTGGTCCACAGCCCCAGTAAAGTTCATCTACTGCTTAGGAAGTTGGGTCAGAGGAGCAGAATGAGATCATTTAGCTGTACAGTTTCCTTTCCAGCATCCCCTCCAAACCGAAAAACGATGTGTGTCATCCTTCCTGCAGCCCACTTGTACCACCGGTGTCTGCTCCTCTGGTTGGGAAGTACCACTGAGGTTCTTCTGCACCATTTCTGTCTAGAAAGCCCACTCTGCTCATGAGTGGGCTTTCTGCTCATGAGTGGGGGAAGCATGTGCGTGCCCTTGGCATCCTTTATCCAGACCTTGCATTATGAAGATGGAACTTGCTCTAGTTTCCACATTAATGAAGTTTTCTTTTTGTTTGTTGGTTCTTTCGCTTCCTTTCAGAAATGTTAGGCACGGATAAATGTGTACTTATACCACTATCTTTCCCATCAATCCCATTACTTTTATAATCAGAAACAAACAAAAAGCCTTTTTCATTTTTGAAAATGAAATCCATTAAAGAAAAGATATTTGACAATAATTCCAGTTCCAGGAAATGAGTTTTTCTGTTGAACAATATGGTTTTCTTCTGAGTGAGTAATCAGTGGGTTATTATCGTTCTTATCCCATCTAGATATAGTGAGGTCCCTAAAGCTTCTTACTTTTCTCTCTTAAGCTTCTTATAAAGTTCTTGATATAAATTTTTTCTGCCTTTAACCTTTCCTCATGTCATACACCAAACATTCAATTAAAAAAACACCCCTAAGCTTCTTAATCCATGCAACCCACTGTACTGAACTCCTCATCCTGTGTATTAAGTTTAAAATTAAAAGTTATTTACAGATGTATCATTAGATCCCACATATTTTATCATAGCTACAGTTTAGCGTACAGATAATCTGTTAAAATCATACAACTTAAGCCAGATTTCCAAATGAGGTAAGCCCGAGAAAGAGCTTCAAAATACATTTTCTCATTGTTTCTAATTGCTTCCAATTCCCCTAATCAAACCACTTAGAGTATTAACAAAGTTCCTAAAGTTCACTAAAATGAATGTTTGAAATTGGGGAGTTTTCAATTGGCATCTGTAAGACAGAAATTCAATTCTCCTCAATGATATGCATACTATATTGAATCAGCTATGCATAGATAGATGACAGCTTGGGAATTGGATTTCCATAGGTGGGCTGGAGCTGAAACCATGTATCTGAACATAGGGATTTTTTTTAGTTCGTGTTTTGTTTTTGGCAAGCAACTAACAAGAGAAACTACTCTTCCACTTGTCCAATGATCCGAGTTATGCCACTTTGAAAGTGGACAGAAAAGAATTTGCTTGGAGTTAAGAACTAGTGGTTTAGGCAGAGTCTCCTGGGATAGCATCATTGTCCAAGGTTGTGGTCTCCTTTCCTAGCTCAGTGGTATCCATAAATCCAACCTGGTGGACCTTAAATTCCTTAAATAAATGATATATAAGCCAGAAGGTCAAATTTCCTAATTTAGAGTAAAAACCATAGCCGCAAGGCACTGATGAGATCTTTTAACCCTGCGAAAATATATTAATTTACAATAGAAGGTATACCTTCATCACTAATAGTATACTGTGTCTGCCTCTTGGCAGCTGGTTAATCAAGAGGCAAATTTAGAGATTAAAAATTACTTGGCAAGCACAGAAACTATATGAACCAGAGAGAGATTTCACTTGAGTCATGGTAAAACCTAACAAAAAATCTCTATCCCACAATAGAGATATAAATAACGACTATTTTTATGTTTCTTTCTCAGACTCAGTCTCTCTCCATTTCTTAGACAACTCTGGATAAATAGTGCCAAAATCTTCCTCTCTGACTCCATGTTTACCATATTGCATTCTTTTGATACAGCCTTCTTTTAGGTATATTAGTGCTGTCAAATCCTTCACTATTCATTTATAGCTTGGAAGACATTCTGTCTTTTAACATGGCCTGCATAGCTATCATCTATTAGATATTAATTTTATCAATACAACTGGGAATTCTGGGAGAAAGCATTGCTATTATGTTCACTGTATAACACTAAGATAACATATTCAAGAGTTTAACTACCTTATTTTTAAAATACAACTAGGCTAATGGGTCTCTATAGTCTTGCCCTCACAAATTAGTACAATGTAAAGGAAGGGGCAAAGAATGGAGTTCAAGTTTCCTTTTCCCATGCTGATACTGTATGTGTTAGGATTCTGGAATCTTCTGAGATTTTTAGCAACCACAGAATTGCTAAAGGACAGGTTACTGACACTTTTAAATTCTTCCTCTTTCTGGTCTGTTCTTGTACCACTATCATGGAATAGACATCTCATTATTATTTTAAATTTTCATTTTAAATTAACTGCCATATAAAAGAAGAAATTCTTTTTGTGTGAACATAATAAAATAATATGGCTTTCATCAAATTAAACTTTATTCACAACCACAGGTCAGAATAAAATTCTTAAATTTTTTAATTGTCCTGGATCACATAGCTTGTAGAATATCATTAATATCCTAATAATCTGTATATTAACTTTGCATGTGAAAAATCAGACTGCTCCCCTCACAAAAAAAAAAAGCCAACAGAAACATGGATTTGCCATCTGTACTTCTAATGAAAGCATACAGTGATTACAACTGAGTATTACAAGTAGCACAAAGATAGATGTGGTTTCTTTAATTCCATAGTCATCAGACTTCCATTCAACTTTATTTCTGATGGTTCTGAGTGATAGATGTTCTATATTTCGGTTGTAATTTTGATGTGGTTGTACGAGGAGGTGAGCCATGTTTACCTATGCTGCCATCTTGACCAGAAGTCTCTCACCTTCTTTTAAAATGAGGTTTATTGTCACATTCTACACCAAGCTTAATACTTATTCAATTTTAAAACCATTATTGAAGTACATATGGATTCCTGAACTGTCTGAAATAATTCCTTGTATTCCCTTGGCATCTGCATCTCAAAGATCAAAAACCATTGATATCAAGTAGTGTTATTATATGAGATCATAATCTCTGAACTGGAAAGTTGTCTAAGTGTATCTAAATAACTATTTTCATTCAGATCTGGCCATTTTCAAACTACTCAAATAAATCACATATCCCCACAATTTCTTTCCATTGGTCCTAGAGAGAATTTTCTGAATTGTCTGAAGGTGGAATGTTTCAAGGTGCACTTAAATTCTTAGTGAAACCCTAGTTGTCATGAGAGCAGAGACAAATCTCTCTTCATGGTAAAACACAAGTTTCTAGTAGAGTGTTTAACACATAGTGGGTACACAGTGGTTATTTTTTGTTGGATAATTGATGAACCCCTGACTATGTCAGGTCTCATTTAGGCATGGAAATCATGTTAAACTTTCAAAAATGTTAAAGTCCTTTGAATTAGTATAAAATAAATCTAATTGCCATATATCAGACTATCATTGTCCCAGTAAAATCTCCAATTCCCTTCACCATCCAGAATCAATCTAATGCTACAGTTTAGAATAAAATATGAGAACCATGTTTCTTGTACTAAACACTTACAAGAATATTGTAGGCTAAGATTGCATTAGTTCCTTTGACAACAAAATTTGATCTCAACTCTGGTTGCAACTGACAGAAAGCCAGCTGACAGGAACGTAAGCCAAAAGAAATTTACTGACAAGACAAGAGATTTTTAAGAGTAAAGGAAAGGATTTCAAAAGAAGTTTGGACAGAGGACAATAACTGGGATTAAAAGTCTTATTTAACCTCACAGAAAGGACAACAAGTCCTGAGGGACAGCTAACACAAAGACTAGTTCCTTCCAGACGGAATCCTCCCAACTCTAGAACCAGGCAACATGGGGCCCGACAGGTGCTCATACCTCAATGACAGATACTACTAAGTCCCTTCCCGTAGTCCCAGGTGACAGACAAATCCTGGAAATAGACAGGCTGGCCAGTTTTTATCAGGTGCCATTAGGACCAGCTGGCTGCAGGTACTTTACTTCTGACGTGACCAATCCTGTGTACTATTGTCTAACCCTATGTGTTCTTCTTGCTCTCAGAAGGAAGAGAGGCTACCGATGTCAACCTCACTATCACATTGCCAAAATATCTTAAAGTCAAGGGTACTTAAAACTACTAAAGATTTTTCACAAATGCATCTGTGGAGCCGTGTCACTCTGAACTTTTCTGTACTTATGCACAGTTAGCTTTTGGAGAGCATTTTGCAAAGTGTTACATTTATTTGTCTTATGTTCGATATATTAAGATAACTTTTCTCTCAATCCTCTATTCATGTTCATTTTCCCTAAGGCCTGATCAAGAAATACCAGTTCTCAAAGTACTGGTCAAGAGGAAATATATTACATTAAAATAGGAGGAAATTGTTAGGTTAATGAATATATACAGAAAAGGCATTTTGTAAGAGATGCAGTATGTAAAATATATAATTACATGGCTATGTGTTTGGGGGAATATTTTGCACACTGTGTTTTATGGTAGAAAGAGAAGGAATTGACTAAGTAGACAGAGGTAAATTAACTTAAACATGAAAAATATAGGGAGGGGTAAAAGTCAGTTTAGAGTTATGAATATGGGAAACACAGAATTTATTCTCATATTATTTATTAATTATTGCATTATTTTCCATACAAACAACTATAAACCTACTTTTGTTCCAGCAAGACACTTGAAGGCAAAAGCCTGAGAAAAAGAGACTGTACTTTTAGCATTTTTTTATTATAAGAGAGAGAAGATGTGAGGTTGATTTTAGAAGTGCAGGCAAAGGATGGTGACTGGGCTATTTAAAAGAATGGTCATAATAGTAGATATAAAAGAGGATTTTAATCGATGAGAATTTCTGGGGCACCGTGTCCACCTGTTGTTTTTTTCTGGTGGTGTGGCCATGACCAGCATAAATAAGAGATATTTGTGAACTCTAACTGGTTTTCTTGTGCTACAATTCAGCTTTTGTGCAAGGGAAATGCCATGAATTGTATATGACAAAACATGTTTTCAAAATAGCTTTAGTGAATAATTTGGATTCTGGGAAATCATGAAAGCCAGAAACCTCAGTAAAGCTTCCTACTCCTTTCTGTCATTGAGGAAGATAAAATCCAGACAGAAAGGGGTAGGTTGGAGAAAACGCAAAAGCTAAAAATACAATACTACTTCAAGTCAAAATTCTCTTTAAAATTGTTTGATATTGTTTAGTGAGGACAGAATTTGTATTCTAGTAAAAAAAAATAGTATGTCTATTTGTGCTAAAAACTATACTTGTAACATTTTGCTTAAAGTTAAAATGTTTGAAACTGAAATTGAACTACTTCTTGGAAGTATTTTAAAGAGACAAAAAAAAAATACAAGACAACGAAGTAAATCACTTATTCCTGGTAGAAAGTACAATGCCATGTATTTTAGTGTTTTGGAAATTTCAGTTGACTCCTCTGGCCAGGTGGCTTAGTTGGCTGGAGCGTCGTCCTGTACACCAAAAAAAGTTGAGGGTTCGATTCCTGGTCAGGGCACATACCTAGGTTGCAGCTTTGATCCCCAGCCGGGGCTTGAACAGGAGGCAACCAATCCATGTTTCTCTCTCACATCCATGTTTCTCTCTCTCCCTTCCTCTCTCTCTAAAATCAATGAAAACGTATCCTTCGGTGAGGATTTTTTTTAATGAAAGTTCAGTTGACTACAACAGTAGACAGGGCATGTCAGCTGGTTCGCCTGGGGTTAGTGACACAGCCTATAATACATGAGGTCCGATGATGGAAACGCTCTATGTCTATGCCATCCAGTACAGTGACCATTAGCAGCATGTGGCTATGGAACACTTCCAATATGGCTGTTAAAACTGAGAAGTAGAATTCTGAATTTTATTTAACTTATAAGAAATTAAAATTAAGTAGCCGCAAGTGGCTACTGGAGAATGCAGCTACCCTAGGTCGACACCAGCAAGAAAGGTATTTTTGTTTTAATTTCCACCAGGGGGCACTAGGTACTTCAGCAGAAGTGTAAACAATGCACATTTCATCGTTTTTCATTTGGTAGTGGACAAAAAGAAACAGGCACCATATTTCCAATTGTACCTGAATGTTTTCGCCTCCTTATAGCTTGGGGCTCCAATCGACTGTCCATACCCACTTACAAAGAGGTAACCACCCCTTTGTGGTCCTGAGGGTCTCGTGAATGCTGAACTACATTGTTTTTCTGAGCTAAAAGTTGGGGCAGTAGATGTATAGTCTAAACCCTTCACTCTCAGGGGCAAAAACAGGAATTTGGGGGTCCCCTCCCAGTTGTAAGGTGCTGTGCCAGGGGTGGGTCTGTGGCATGGGTGTGTCTCAGCTTTTCCTACCCATTTGGATGTGGGTGCCTTCTGTTAACCAATGTGTAGGAGTCAGTTCAACTAGTTTCTAGGTTTTTCTCAGAGGAAATTTATCTATGCGTAGCTGTATATTTGATGCATCCGTGGGAGGAAGGAAAGTCAGAAGCCTCTCATTTCACCACCTTACTGATGTCACTCTACTAATGCACAGTGCTTTTAGTCAGATGTCACTAAGGCCGTAAAAGTGATGTGCGCCTCAAGAATAGAAAGTGACAATCTAATGTTATACGGAAAATGTTTCAAGATGAAGAAAAAAAGTATTCTGCTCAAGTAAGTTTGCCTTGCTTTAAACAACACTGAAGGTTACATTTAATTAGATTTTTTCAGCGTCTTTAATATACTACTGTTATTATGAATTTCCAAGAATAGGTTCAGTATTGAGAATTTTTCCAAGCTCAATTGACTACAGAATCTTTATTCAAGGCATACAAAATTAACATTTACCTGAACCAGTGTTTTCCACAAAGTAGAGTTTGAAAAACATTTAAAAAAATTTTGGTAAGATAAAATTGATTTATTATTTATGACCCTTCAAACAAACTTAGTAAAGACTGTTATTTATCCACATATTTTGTTGTTGTATTTATCCCATAAATCTCTGCTTGGTTCATAAAAACCAAGTTATTTTTCCCTTGAATTATCTTTTTATACTTATTGATATACTCAACTCCATTAACCCATTTATTGAACACCTTCTACATGCCAGACACTATCTTAGGTGTTGGGTATACCACAGTCAACACAGCACACAATGATTTCTAACATCTTACATTCTAGTGAGAGCAGATAAATAGAGAAGTAAAACAGACGGAATGTAAGATATTGATGAACATGATGGAAAAAATAATGGAGGGAAAAGAAATGCATTTGTAATTTAGAGCAGATCAGGGAAGGTCTCCTTAAAAGGGTTTCTTGACAGCCAAGACTGAAGGAGAGGGAAGGGGAGCGGTTTGGAGAGAGAGCCTTCCGGGCAGAGAGAAGGGTGAGCACAAAGGCCTGGAGGTGTGAGCATGCCTCCGGGCGTGAGGAACTTGGAGATGGCTGAGCAGAGTGAGCAAGTGAGAAGGTCCCGAGACAAAAAGTCAGGGAGGTACCTGGGGTCCAGTCCTGTAAGGCCTTCAAAGCTCTCTTAAGGACTTTGATTCTGAGGGATATGGAAAGTCACTCAAAGGTTTCAAATAGAAGAACAACATGATCTGGTTTACAGTTTTACAGGATCACTCTGTGTTGCAAGTAGACCATGTGGGTCGGGGTGGCAGGAAGAGTAGGAGCAAGAACCCCAGTTAGGAAGCCATTGTCACTATCCAGGGCGAGACTGAGGTGTCTCACTCCCGGGTGACACCAGAGGAAGGAAAAGAAGTGATCCTGGAATCATTTTGGAATTTAGAATTCCCAAAACTGCTGATTGATTGCATGTACTATCTTTTCTGCCCTGCTCTAGTTTTCTTTCTGTTGGAGAAGTTACAGACATATCTTTCTAACAAGGTGAAGAACAAAACAGAATTTATGGATTATCTTTTCACTTGTACTCCCTCTTTAGAAAAATGAAGATAAAATCTACATTTTATTTTTCCCCTTCTCCTCTCTGG
Source organism: Micronycteris hirsuta (assembly GCA_004026765.1). Taxonomy (NCBI): domain Eukaryota; kingdom Metazoa; phylum Chordata; class Mammalia; order Chiroptera; family Phyllostomidae; genus Micronycteris; species Micronycteris hirsuta. The sequence goes on along the minus strand of PVJI01022538.1, from coordinate 3,439 downwards.
TCTAAAATCAGATTTCCTAGAATCGGAGCCTGAGGCAGGGAATCAGAGGGACTAATCTCAAGGTCCCCCTCTATGCAGCCTTCTCAGGAGGGAACATGTAAAATAGAAACTAATAACACAGATATGAATCCAGGCAGAACTGGGTTTGGAGACAAATATACCCAGATTTAATTTGCACGTCAGAAACTTACTAGTTGCCTCATCTCAGACAAATTACTTAATGTCCCTTAGGGTCTGTTTTCTCATCTGCAATGTGAAGATAAATATTTAAAAGAAAAATAAAATCCACGTAGATTTCCTCTACGTGGATTTTATAAGATTAAATTACATAAAGATTGAAATGGGTTTAACACAGAGTTCCAAACACATGGCAAGTTCCTCAGACACATAGAAAGTGCAATATGTGACGGAGAAGGGAACTGCTTGGTTTTCAGTGAAGTCCTGCCACAAACCTGGGCACCCAGGTACATCCTTTTGTTTCTGAGATCCTTGCCTGTGCCCTACCCCGCTGCCCAGGGCTGCTGACACAGGGCTTTACCTCCACAGTCCCTCTCACTGGAGCTGGAGTTGGCCACTATCTTTCCTAGACAGGTCAATTCAACTTGGTTTCTTCACTTGAAAAGTGAGAAGGACCAGACCTAACATCCACTGAGAGCTTATTCCATGCTAGGACCTTTGCATTCATTATTGCATTAAATAGACGTATCCTGTAAATTTCATATAATTATGTCCTCTTTTTCAGGTTAGAGATTTTAAACCAAGTGTTACAAGTCCACATAGCTTAATACAGTGATTGTTCAAACAATTTTGCTCACTGCCCTCTTTTAGATGATATCTAAAATGTTTCTCATAAGGTTAAATAATTATGAAATATATACTTTCCAGTATATTGTAAATATTAACATTTTAAGCTGTTAAATTGCTCTTATAAATATATGCATTGGAATATAAATACTATAGCAATGTATAATGATATCATCCATTTAAAAAGTAAAACAACAAGCTCTTCTTTAACTGTCAGAAATTTTACATGGTTCTTCTTCCCTTGAATTTTATCATAATGCATTACATTTTATGCCTGAAAGTCTTTTATTTGTCTCATTATATTCTTCTCTTTAAAAAAAGATCAATATATTTTTTATTTCCTGTATCTATAACACTCTAAGTATAAAATTTTCTCCTGAAATGAAATGAATTATCATTACAAATTACTACTAATAATAGACCTCATTAAACATTATAAATTTGTTACATTTTTAAAGTAATTATTAAGTATAAAAAGTAAATTTTTACTGGAAATGAATCCCTTAACAAGATGGATAGGATGTTTCTTAATCAGTTCCAGTATCCATAGACAAGTCTTACTTTTTACTAAAATGAAAAAATGTTCAATGGTGATTCTATTTCTAATTTTGTAGCTGTTTTAATAAATGTAAAATCTAAGACACCTCATTCACATTTAAAAATTAGAATAGGAGTGAAAATTCTGTCATAGCAATCTCACAGCTCTATGAGCAATTTCTGAGTTAAGTGCCAGAAAGTACCTATAAATATAGCTTTAAAAATAATTTTTAATGGTCTGTGAGTAGACTCTTGATTAGGTCCTTTTTCAATTTTGTTGAAAACAAATAATGGAAACCCTTTGACTTGCTGAAGATTTTTTTAACATAGTCTTTAGAGATTTACTTTCTCAATACCAGCACCAAAAATTCCAGATAACACTTTTTGCAACCCAAAGGTTTTTATATTCTAAAAAGAATGGACCTTAGTAAATAAAAGATATTCTTTCCTTCCAAAATAATCTACTTTTTTTTATGGATATGCTGGGCCCTTTTATGATGAGTCAATGTGGACAGGTGGTATTTTAAACACTATCCAGAGTCAACTAATCACTTCTCTGCCTGATGGAATCTTGATTTACTTTTTCTAACTCATTTCAGTTGGCTCTAGAAATATCTTTAAAGATATTGTCATGTCTTTTCCTCAAGCATGTACATTTTTCTCATGATTTATCTGGCCATGACTCTTAAGTTGTGCTAATGACAGTGAGTGAAAAATTAAAAGGAGCTGTATAGCTGCAGAAAGGTGTTTGTTTTATCCACCAGTCTTGGTCCTTTCGATCTTCTTTTTTGTGATTCTCTGAGAACACTCTTTAGTGAGATGATATTGAGGTGATCATTTAGCACTTGGTGAGAGCTTTAATAAAAGAGTCACACAAAGCAGCCACAAAATCAATGTACTTCCGATGACCTTTAGACATTTAGTCACGCCCCAAAAAGCTGTATCATCTGTGTAGTTTATAAAGCAGTTACTTTTTCTGTCAGTTTATTTGGAAGTTTCAAAGTAATTATTTTTAATTCACCAGGTAACAAGCTAGTTACAAGACTGAAACTCGTAATGCTGTAAAAATAAATAAATAGCCCTGGCTGGTGTGGCTCAGTGGGTTGAGCGCAACCTGCAAACGAAAGGCCCTCAGTCAGGGCAGGTGCCTGGGCTGCAGGCCATGTTCCCATTTGGGGACATGCAAGAGGCAACCTCATACGGGGATGTTTCCCTCCCTCTTTCTCCCCCACCCCCCATCTCCCTCTCTAAAAAATAAACAAAATCTTTAAAAAATAAAATAATAAAAAAACACAAGACTGGTGGCACTAACAGACCTTTTGGAGGGAAGGAAAAATTACTTCAAAACTCTAAGGAGCTTTATGTTTCAAATTATGGTCAAAAGTCACACATTCTAATAAATGCTAGAAGGGGAAAGACCAGAGTTCTGGGAGAAAGAATATAGTGGAGTCCTAATATATAATCTATTTTTTTTTAAGATTTCATTTCTTTATTTTTAGAGAGAGGGGAAGGCAGGGAGAAAAAGAGGGAGATATATGGATTGGTTGCCTTTCACACACCCCCCAACTGGGGACCTGGTCCCGGGGTAGGAATGGTCCCTGACCAGCAATCAAAACTATGACCTTTTGGTTTGCAGAGTGGTGCTCAATCCACTGAGCTACACCAGCCAAGGTAGGCAGAGTCCTAATTTATATTGAAAAGTGAGAGAAGGCCTCTCTAAGTAACTAACATCTAGATCAAGACCCAAGGGATAAATAGACTTCAGACAAGTGATGGAAGGAAATACTTAAACATGAGTTAGGAGGGGGGAAATCAGCAAAACAATTCTCAGATAAAGTGAGAGAGATATCAAGGTAAATTCATTCAAAGAAAACAAACAATCCAGGAAGTAAGCAAGAGCTGTCAGAGAGCCCAGTCTGAAAACAACATGACGTGAGATACAGAACCAAATTACCTGAAAGCTCGGAGTTTTATAGAACTACTTAGTAAACATGAATTCAGTAAAACAAGAGCTTAAAGACTAACTGTAAAATAAAGTAGCAGAATGGAAAGAAAAAGAAAATATTTTAAACTAAGGAAATGAAAGGAGATCCAAATG